>SZWC01002288.1:169050-183301 GCA_023375785.1 Penium margaritaceum
CCCCCCCACCCCCTCCCTTCCCGACCTCTCCATATTCGACCTCCTCTTTGCGACGGCCCCCAGCAACCCTACTCCACCCCGTCGCCCCCTACCGCCGCCCCTCCCCCCACCTCATCACTCTTCTCCATGCGCCCACACCGGCTCTTCTTTGACGGTGTAGTAGAGCTCATTAGACCATGCCTAGGTGGCGCGGGATGATCCTCTTTGGCCTTTATGGAGTCCCGGTTTCCTCTGCCTGGGAGTGCCTAGAAGGAGTTGTGACCAACAACGACGCTGAGTACGTCGCCCTCTGCCTTGGCCTCTCTTTAGTGCAGTAGACCCAGGTCGCAGCCTTAGTCGTCGTGTGGAACTCCCTTGTGGTGGTGGAAGAGATGCAACGGGCTGCCAGAGTGACGATGGAGCGCCTTCGCAAGCGGCGTGACCGTGCCTAGAGGATCCTTGACCCACGCATCTAAAGGGTCTTCCGGTGGATTGGGTGCGAGCACAAATCCGTAGCAGATGGTTTGTCACGGTCGGGCTTTAGCCTTTGCGTCCCCGGCTGGAGGGACTACCATGGCTTTCCCAACACCCTGTGGTCATTGGGCGGAGGGGCCCTCCCCAACACATAGCAGGTGGTCCTTTAGGGAGCATACGTGCTTTCCCCGTCCCGCCCCGGACTCCTCTGAACTCGAGACTTGACAGTCCCACCTGCCTAGGAGGCCCTAGATGACTTTGCATGGGAGCGCCTATGTAGCCTCTCCTCAGAGGGGCACATCGAGGTTGGGCAATTTGTCCAGGCCCCCAAAGCTTACACTGGCCTGTACGGGGAACCAAAATAGAGAATGAGCGCCATCTTCGGCCACTAGTGCACCTGGGTCACTGATGCCTCTCTCCTCCGGGAGAGCCTCCTCTCCCGTGGGATGCTGCTGCTTCACCTCCACCTACTCCTTTACGGCGTCCACTCCCCTGAGGAGCAGATTGGCGACCCGTCCTTTATCTCAGGCTGCCATTGGTGCCTCTAGGGGGGCAGTGGGGGCCGGCCCACGTGGTGAGATAGACAGATGAGGTCATCCTGGAGCGGTGTAGTCGTTTTGAGGCCGGCGACTTGGCAGGGATGCTGGAGGAGACACTTGAGAATACTCGTCCGGTCGCCTGCACCCGAGTCGTCTTCCACCCCCACACACACGCCAGCCTGCAATGGCATGGGGGGTGGAAGCGGGTAAGGTATGGCGGCTAGCAACGAGCCTAGCCCACAAAGGCGCCTTCCCTTGGGTAGTGCAGCAATTTGAGGACCGCCCCTTCATAGCAGGCATAGCTGAGATGGTTGCGACCCTCCACGAGTGCCACCCAGCAGGCCTCCTCCCCCTACCTGAATGGGTACTGGACTTTGACCCACCGGATGAGGGGGGAGCAGATAGGATCAGAGATGCCATGCTGGAGAAGGTGCTCAAGGAGGCACCACGGGGCTCCAACACGGGGCCTTTGCGCCTCACCACGGACCTGCTTCGTGACCTCGTAGAGGACTCTCTTGCAAGTCTGGAGGCCCTTGGGGGGGGGTCCTCCGTCGCATGCTCAAGGGTTGTCTACCGGCCAAGGTGGCTTCCTGCACCAGCCGTAACATTCTCATCCTAGTGTTGAAGGGGGCCTGAGAGGAGGACCGGGTGTGTCCGATTGCGGTGGGTGAGGTGTGGATGCGATTGTCGGGGAAGTTTCTCCTGATCCACGACAAGGAGAAGCTGACCTCCGTCCACCGGCCCCATCAATACGACGTAGGCGTGTACAATGATGAAGCTCTCCTAGTCCATTGGATCAGGGCCATTCTCACTACAAACCCATCCCTTTGGCTCCTCCGTCTTGACATCCGCAACGCCTTCAATGAGGTGGAGCGGGCATCGGTGTTCACATCAGTGCTCGACTCAAGCCTGGGGTCATGGATATCCTACCACAGCTGACTCTCACTCAGTCCCGCCCAGCTCCTCCTCTTTGACGTCGACACACCTATTGTCCTAGAGAGTGCTCGTGGAGTTCGCCACGGTGACCCACTGGGTCCCGCACTCTTCAACCTCACTCTAGCCCCCGCTCTACAGGCAACCTCCGAGGCCCTGGTGGCGGAGAGCGAGGCCTGACTTGGGCACATCGGTGCTTACCACGACGGTGCGTCCGTTTGCGCACCCCCCACCTGTTGGGGGCCTGCATGGCGGCCTTCGTGGAGGCTGCAGCGCTCCACACCCTACATGTCCAGCCTGGGCCCTACTGTGGCAGCGCTTGGCAGAAGGCGTCCCGCCCGTACTCACCGGGCTGCCCTAGACGACCCGATTAGTGGAGGTTCTGGGCTGCCCGGTCGGCACTCAAGAGTTTTAGGAGGAGTGGGCTAAGACATGGTTGTCGCAGTAGCTTCACGATCTCTAGTAGCTCGGCCGCATGGAGGATGTCCAGGTGGCGATGACCCTCCTCTGGATCTTTGTCATCCCCGAGGTGGACTTCTGCGTTCGGGCCGTGCCCCCCGAGCGCTGGTGGCTGGCGATGCTACAGCGATTCGACAAGGCGATGTGGGTGATAGTCCTCTCACTGTTATAGGTGACGACGGCTCTAGACCGAGAGATGGAGGATTGGGACTTGCAGTCGCTCGCCAAGTGGTAGATGTAGCTGCCCTTTCGCTTTGGCAATGCTGGACTCCTCAGTGCCAGCGATCGGATGCCGCTTGCCTGCACATGCGCCACTGGCTCACTCCTCCATGTAATGGTCTTTGATTTCAGTCCGTTCATGTCTTCCTCCCAGACACTCGAGTTCCTCACCCCCCTGTGGCAGCAGGTGGAGGAGGAGATATCGGTGTAGGTGTTTCGTGCCTTCCCCTCTTTGGACGGCCTGCAGCCAGGACTATCGCCATGCCTCTACTAACAGCTGAGCAAGGTGTGGTACGCGATCCGAAAGGAGCGATGGGTGGAGGAGGCGGGGGCAGCGGCGTTGCGACATTGTGCGTGTGCAGGTTTGGCACGCTACGGGCCGAACATAGGGTGTTGCCGCCACTCGCAGAGAAGGTGCAGGGCCAAAGCAACGCGGGGCAACGCACGTTGGCTCCAGGTCACGCCATCCGGGAAGGAAAACCGGACCTTTCGTCCAGTAGCAGACTTCCGGCTCCTTGCAAAACTCTGGCTAGGCCTCCCACTTGCATACCTGGAGCAAGTGTGAATCCATCCTCTTAAGCCGGCCGCAGTGACCTGGCGTGATAAGTAGGGGGGTTGTGATTTGGCATGTTCGCAACACCATCCAAGACGAGCTCACGGATGTATGCTGAGAGCACCGTCTCAACGTCCGTGTGGAGTTGAAGGATGTGCTGCCTCTGCCAAGGGGACAGGGGTATCTACGACCGGACCTCACCCTGGTGGACCACAACCTTGCCATCACAAGGGTGTTAGTCTTCACGACAGTGGATGCACAGGGGTCACCGGGCCATGGGGCTAGGACGGGCTCTCGCGGTTGCGGAGGAGGAGAAGGTGAACCGATACTGGGCAGCTCCGCGACAAGGACACCATCTACAGCCCCTGGCTTGGGAGACCTTGGGAGGCCTGGGGGATGAGTTCTGGGTGTTCCTGGCCCGCCAGGACAAGGTTTTCCTCTCACGTGGGACTAGACACTGCTTGGCGGAGGCCCTTGCACACTCAGCAGTGAGCATCCTTGCCCAACATGTCTCCATTGCAGGGATCCGGGCCCAGTGCACGGCCATCCGGTTCTACGTCTCCACTCATGCCAGAGCCTCGGCCCCCTTCACTGGCAAGGACGCCCCCATCGTGTGCCAGGGACGTGTGCGCTCCCTCCTTACTCTCTTCACCCTTTGTGGAGTAGAACCAAACTTCTTAGAAGCCTAGCTCCCATTCTCTCTTGCTCTCATGTATTTCTATACCCTGTTGATGTGCCGGTCAGGGGCGACTTACCTTTCACTTTCATACTGCAAAGATGTGCCGGTCAAGGGCGGCTTAGCTTTTAGTTTCCATACCCTGAAAGGCCGGTCAAGGGCGACCTTGCATGCTTTGCTCCTGTATTAGTGAAGCATTCTCTTCAATGAAGAAAAAGGGCATGAAAATCACCTCTTCCAAGCCAAGAAAGTGAGAGTAAAGAGAAGCGAGATGGTTGACTTTGCGTTGGAAAAAAGTCTCTGAGATAAGAGAATCACGACACCCGATAAATGATGACGCTTTGTGTTGCTTTTTCACACATCTTTCATTTGTACTTTGTTGTGTCCTCCCGCCTTGTGTACACCGACAAGCATATGTCTGACGGCAAGACGCGACGCTGCTGGAGTGTCGTCTGGTGGAGCCCACGCACGCTGAGGCCTACATGTAGTTTGCTAGAGCCTCCTCCCTCCAACGTGCACAGCTCCATCGGTAGACCTCCTTGGCAGTCGTGCCGCCAGCAGTCACTGTCATTGCTAATGATGTCTGCACACTGCCGACACTGTGTCTGAATGCACTGTTTCGTTTGCATCACCATGTTATGCCTAGGGTCCAAGCTTCATGATTTTTGGGCACTGCTGTACTAGGAATTAGCGTAGACACTACCTGGGTTTGGGCAGGCGCAACTCCTCACTGCTCTTTTTTTAGTTGATTCTGACTGCACGACCGTGTTTGCAGTGTGTGTGTTATGGTATGATGCAGTTGTCAGGCGAAACGGACGACTCCCGGGTTTTGGGCTGTCGGCCGTCTGGCAGGCCTCACCAACAAAACCTTCCCTGCTAGAAAATAGGTCTATTTTTGTATTGTCTTAGAAACTGAGTAACAAGCTGCACATAGCTGGGGGGGGAGCTAGAATTTGGAGGGGTCTCCCATTATTGTTCTTTCTCAGTTCTTAAGTAGTCATATCTAGTTTTCAGCTGTTGTTTGGTGGTAACTCTAGCGCACGCATATCTGAGTAACAAACACCACAGCTCTCAGACTGAGGCTCTCATGCAGCTAACTGAGGGGGTAGCTTAAACAACGAGCGTGGATTCCTGCAAGTTACACCAACAACACTGCCACAACCTGCTGCTATAGGAGAATTCAAGCTTGGTATCAAAGCCAGAGAGTAGCAAAAGCAGTAGAGTACCGGTGAACAGGTTCAGTCAACACAGGCGGTCCCAAGTACATGCCCCTGTAAGGGAGATGCTGCCAGATTTCTTCAGGCATCGTTGACCCGCTGGAAGACGTCGTCAAAACGCTCCCGACGCGGGGGAAATGATGCCGAATTCTTTTCGCCAGCACTTACCCCACGAGGGTGGTAGCGTTGGTGGACGCACGACCAGCACGTAGGACCAACACTGGAGCAGTGTTGACGCACGTGGCGACGACACCACGAAAGTGAATGCATTGGTGCTAGCGCAGCTGTAGCAGCAACAACAAGGATCAAGCACGAGAAACGAGCAGCAATAGAACCTGGTAGCAACAGCATTAGCGGACAGCGGCAGCAGCTAGTAGTAGCAGTAGCATCATGCAACAGCATTGAGAAATAGCAGCTACCGGTAGCAACAGTGGCAGCGAGCAGCTATAGCATTCGGCAACATAGTGCACCAATAGCAGCCGGTAGCAAGAGCATCAGCGAGCAGCAATCGGCAGTAGCCAGCAGCAGCAAACAACAGCTGTAACAGTTGTCGGCAGTAGTAGTAGCAGTCGCTTCTTGTTACTCATTGCTCGTAGCGAGCACCAAACAATGAGCAACGAGCTTGCTAGTCGCAGCTCGCAACTCGCAGCAAGTAGCGAGCAGCGGAAGGGAAGAACAAAATTGAAAAAGAAAAACAATACAAAGAAATCCCCCCATCCCGCAGGTGGCCCTGTTCCAGCATTGGTAGCCACCACAGTCGCTACAGCAGGTGGAGGAGCACCAGCAGCACGCAACGGCTTAGCAGTATTAGCGGCAGCAACTGCAACAACAGCAAAAGCAGCAACAGCAACGGCAACAACAGTAGCAACATTTGCTCTTGTAGCAATAGTAGGAGAAGCAGGAGCAGCAACGACAACAGCAGTAGCACCGTCAACAACAGTAGCGGCAACTCTACAGCTGATGCAGCAGCAGCTGTAGTAGCAGGACGACAGATGTTGCTAACGTCAGCCATACTTGGCTGACGTCACTACTTAAGTCAGCAACCAAAAAAACCTACAGCAGCAACCCTGCAGATAACGCCGTAGCAGTTGCTAACGTCAGCCATCCTCGGTTGACGTCACTGTTGACGCCACTACTGACATTGAAAGAGCAGAAAAAACTAGGAGGGGAAGCAAAGGACATCACTGAAGAGAATGGAGAGGGGTCCTCCTTTTTTGGACGGCCCCCCTTTGTGCAACGATTGTAGAAGTTGCAACACCAGTAGCAGTAGCTACCGCTGTTGCAACAGCATCAGGAACAGTAGCAACAGTAATAGTAGTAGCAATAGCAGTAGCAATAGTAGTCGCGACAGTAGCAGCAGCAGCAGCAGTAGCAATAGGAGGTGTAGCAGTAAAAGCGACGGGAGCAGCAGTAGTGGCAGTCGCGGCAGTAGGAGCAGCACCAGCAGGAGCCACAACAACAGCAACAACAGTACTAGCGGTAGCAGTAACAGTAACAGCAACAGCAGCAACTACCTACAGGCTCTATCATCAGTCATGCCGGCTTGACATAATCGCTTGACAATTTGCGCTTGTAGCTTAAAATGCTGAAACAACAGTTAGTAGCACTACAACCCCAACACAGCTGCCATAGTAGCAACCGTAGTAGCATCATCAACAGCCATCGCATCAACAATAGCAACGTCAACAAGCACCTTTTGTTCCACCTTGGTATGCGAGCACTGCAATATCCTATGCGACGCAGTACCTTGCGTAGCAACACACCCAGCACCAACAACAGACATTGACATTAGTCGTAGACCCCACTCTCGGTGCAAGTCATAGGCTGAAGGAATTCAAAATCGTCGTCGCTTCAGGCTGGCGAGCACTTCCGGAGCTAGAAGCTCAGCTTCCGGATCTGGGCACAGTGCAAGGGCTTGTGGTCCTACTATGTCCTGCCCTTTGACTCCACCCAGGCCGACCAGGTATATGACGCCGCTCGCGCAACGCGTGTCCTCGTCCCTGTTACCCCTCCAGCTGCATGTCGTGCCCTCGAGCCCTTCCTTGGTAACCTCACCACTGGCACACTCCTTGACCTTGCAACAGCGTGGCACATACTCACGCGCCCTCATCGTCTGTCCTGTGACACCGGGACCAGCTGCCTGATCCGGGAGTTCAACTCCATCTGCATGGGTGAGGACGAGACGGTCACCTCCTGTCGGAAGTGTGCAAAGGACATCATGCGCCGCCTCGAAGACGCCGCGCCACCCCCTTTCTCCTCGCTCCTGACCATCAAGCACGGCGCCACAGACGCCTTCTTTGACATCTTTGTCCACGACTCTCAAGAAGTCTGCGCCGCGATGGCTGCCCAGGGTACTCTCATGCTCTGGACGTACGAGTTCTTCCTCCGCATCAAGAAGGCTCGTCAGGAGTCACACATCCATCGCACGGAGTCCCTTGCCCCTCCTATCGTTGCCTCAGTGATTGTTGTCGTCCAGCGGCAGCAGTGTCTTCCGGCGCCTCCTCATGCGACAAGAAGAAGCGTAGGGGCAAGAAGGGAGAGGACCCACAGCAACAGTCCAACGGCTCCAGTGGTGGCAGCTTGGTCTGCCACAACTGTGGCTAGCCAAGACACGGGTGGTACACGTGTCCGCTCACCACTGATGAGGCTCGCGTCATCGCCACCATGTGTCGCCAGCGCGAGCGTCGCCTTGCCACCACTGCCGTGACTGTAACTTCTCTTACTGCATCCACGCCGCTCGCGATGGCTCCACCGTAGTATCTTCCACAACCGGCCGCGCCCGGTCCTCCGTCTCTGGCGCCTTCCTCCTCCCTCTTGTTCTCCGGTGCCATCACACCACAATTGGTCTACTCCGTTGGACCCTCCACCCGTGAGTGTGAGTTGGAGTAGTTCATTCACTCCAGCTCGGCCTTCCTCGCTCTCCTCACCCGGGAAGTGCGAGTTGCGTCGTCGCTGGTTGCACTGCCCTACCCTGCATGATAAAGTCTGTGGTGTGGTCGAGCCCTGTATCTTTTTCCACTCCATCCTCTACTGTGTCCTTCCCATGTGTTCCTCTTCATGATGATGTTGCCCGGCTAGATGACTGGCAATCCCAGTTTGCACCTCCGTCCACCACGTCCGCCTCACTTGCCCACGGCCATATGACTGTTAGCGACCTGGCCACACCGGTCCATCATCCGTTAGAGAATTTGATCATCGACTCCAAGGCTATGCATAACATGACAGCCTCGTGCAAGGCCATCAGTGTCCTCGGTCCCGTCAGCAATGTCTCCGGGGTTCGGACGGGTTCTGGTCAGGTGTTACCCGTTTGTAGTGTCGGTGTTGTTCCTTTCCGTTTTCTTCTTGGTGTTGTCTTCGTGACTGATGTCCTTTTTGTCTCTCGCCTTGAGTTCAATCCCCTGTCTATCACAGCCCTTCATCGCATGAGCATGGATTTTCTGCACTCACGTGGTGCGGGCATTGTGCCATTGCGTCCTTTAGGTTGTGTTGTCGTGCATGCCACCGCCCGTGGCAACTTGTGGCACGTACCGCCCCTGTTTGCTTCTACCTTTGTCCCCTCCTCTTCAGCAGGCACTGGCCACGTTTTTGTTACTAGCAGAATCTCTCCGCAGCACACACGTCTCATCTATTGTTGCTTCTGTCACGTCCATTCTGCCGCTGTCGACAACATGCTTTGCACGCAGCCAGCCATAGGCCTTGATCCAGCTTCCTTTCCCCTGTCGTCTCCCACCAAGTGCATTGATTGTACTCAGGGGAAGATGCACCATTCCACCTACCCCCTGTCTACTTCTGGTGCGACCGCCCTGCTCGACTTGGTCCACTCTGATGTCATGGGTCCTGTCCCTACAGAGTCTATCGGAGAGCATAGTTGTTATGTCTTGATACTTATGGAAGATAACTCTTGCTATCACTAGGTTGTCTGCCTTTGGCAGAAGAGGAAAGCCACTCCCACAATTCGGGATTGGCTTGTTTGTGCTGAGCGCGAGTGTGGACGCCCCCCTCGCCGCTTCTGCTCTGATCACGGGGGTGATTCTCTGGGGGAGACCACACTCTTCCTCGTCATCTGTGGCGCCCATCATGAGGCGTCAGCGCCTTACACACCAGCCTCGAACGGCGTCTTTAGGCGGTGGAACCGCACCATGGCTGATGTCATCCGCACCATGCGGGTTGAGTCCGGTCTCTCTGAGGGCTTCTACTTTGAGGCCATGACCTACATGACATGGGACTTGAACCGGATTCCCCATGGGCCCATTCCCCGTTAGTCCATACCATACCGGCATTGGTGTGGAGAGCGAGCCGGCCTCCGGCCCGCGTCTAGGACTACATTGCCATCGTGTGGCTTCCTATCCCACACCAAAGCGGCAAGCTTGAGCCTTGCGGCCGTCCCTACACCTTCCTTGGCGTCTCGCATCGGTCCAAGGCATGACGCTTCTGGAATCCCACCCGGCACTGCATCGTTGAGTCCCGAGACGCTCTCCTTTTTTTGGATCTGTTTCCCAGCGACCTCGTTTGCTCCGGTGCGTCGATGTTCCTTCCATCACCTGGGGGAGTGGTGGGTCCGTCCTCCGTCCAACCGTGTCCCGGCGTCCCATCGCCTGCACCCGTGGGTCCTTTTGCGCTGGCTGCCCCATCTGTGTCGGCCAACCCTTGAGGGTCGGCTACCCCATCAGTGTCTGCAAGCTCCTCTGGGCCGGCTGCCCCATCCGTGTCCTCCAACCCCTCCGGGCAGGCTGTCCTCTCTATGTCCGCTAGCCACACAGGGCGAGCTGCCCCATCCGTGTGTGCCAGCACCTCCAGGCGGGCTGTCACGTCCGTGTCTGCCAACCCCTCCACGTTGGCTGCCCTGCCCACATCCAGGAGGTCCTCAGGGCCGGCTGCCACGTCCATGTCGGCGCGCTACACACGTGGTCCGAATGGGAGCCTTCGACCCAGGCCTTAAGTGAGCACCCAGGCCGCCTCCTCACGCCCTCTTGGGCCACGACCCTCTCTCACCCCACGAGGCTCCTTGCCTTTTGTCAAAACCACTTCCACAATCGTGAGTGGGGACCCCGGCACCAAGGCACTTGGCTTGGCCATGCTGTCAGTCATCACTAACTTACATCCAGGGTTAGCCTTGGACTATGCCTTCCTCCATCAGTTACACCGGTATGCCTTCACGACCACGCTCATGCGTATGCCACCAATGGCGCGGGATGCACACGCCCTTATTGTCCGTCCCACGGAGCAACTAGAGGACCCGGCCACCATTTTTTAGGCTCGGGCGTCTCTCGAGGCCGCTCATCGGGAGGCCACATGCGCTGAAGATCTTGCCGCCATTTAGCAACATCAAGTCTATGAGCTCGTTGACCTACCCCCGTGTCGCAAGGCCATTGGTGCCAAGTGGGTTCTTCGGATAAAGTGGAAGCTAGACATGTCCCTAGACAAGTACAAGGCCCGTGTTATAGCCAAGGGGTTTGCTCAGGTCCTCAAGATCGACTTTGACCAGATGTTTGCCTCGATTGGTCGGTTCTCCACTAGTCGAGCATTGTTCAGGCTGGTTTCCCAACACGGGTGGGAACTGCATCAGATGGATGTGAGCAACACCTTTCACCATGACTCAATGGAGGGCGCGGAGCTCTACATGGTGCAAGCTCCAAGCTTCGACGATGGCTCTGGCAAGTTCTAGAAGCTGCAAACGACCCTTTATGGCCTGAAGCAGTCACCGCACTGCTGGAACCATGAGATCAGTCGTACACTTCCAAGTGGTGGCCTCCTTTGCAGCTCTGTTGACGCTGCGTTGTTCATCAATCTGCGAGGTGAGGCCCTCGTAGTTTTCCTGGTCTATGTCGACGACCTGCTCATCGCACGGCCGGATACAACTGCTATCCAGCGGGTCAAGGACCTGCTATATGTTGTCTACTAGATGAAGGACCTCGGGTCAGCACGAGTCTTTTTGGGCATGGACCTTGAGCATGATTGCTCTATGGGCATCTTACATGTCCATCAGACCGCTTTCGTCCTGACCTTGTCCTGACGCTTCGTTGAGGACCTACCCCTCGTGCCGAGATCATCCTCACCCATGTTCTCGGATGGTCAGACAATGCTCAAAAGCTCTGATCCAGCCGTGGTGGGGGATCCAATAGACGTGACCACGTATTTGCGCGTCATCGGGTCACTGATGTTCTTGGCGATGACGACGCGTCGAGACATTGCGTTCGCCATGAACCTCCTGGCATAGTTCTCTCAAGAGCCGCGTCACCTCCTCTTCTAGGCTGCAATCCAAGTATTACGCTATGTCGTCTCTACCCCATGAAGAGGCCTCATGTTTGGTCGACAGCCTTCCGTTATGGCTACGGGATACACCGACAATGACTGGGCCAACATTCCGGACAGTAAGGGTCGAACAGGCTGGATCTTTCTTGTTGGCGGCACGGTTGTGTCTTGGCGCAGCAACAAGCAAGGCTGCATTGCGCAAAGCACTACATAGGCTGAGTATGTGGCCCTTGGTTCTGGCGCTTGTGATAGCGTGTTGCTACACCGCCTATTGTTTGAGTTGTGTCAGTCAATCCCGTCCATCACGCTGCACTATGACAATGACAGTGCCATGACCATTGCTGACAATGACGGCTTGTATCACACTTACACAAAGCACATCAATGTCAAGTATCACTATGTACATTTGTTGTTGCATGACGGCAGCATCAGCATTGTGGGGGTTGAGACAACATGACAGCTGGCTAACTTCTTGACCAGGGCACCAAGTCACTTGGCTTGGCCACACTTTCAGTCATCATTGATCTACATCTTGGGTCAGCTTTGGGCTATGCCTTGCTCCATGAGGAGTAGTGGTATGCCGTCACGGCCATGCTCACGCGTATGCCACCAGGGGCACGGGATGCACACGCCCTTACTGTCAGCCCCCCGGAGCGACCAGAGGACCAAGCCACCATATGTGAGGCTCGGGGGTCTCCCGAGGCCGCTCATTTGGAGGCTGCATGCGCCGACGAGCTTGCCACCATTCGGCAACATCAAGTTTGTGAACTCCTCGACCTCCCCCCGGGTCGCAAGGCCAACGGTGCCAAGTCGATTCTCCAGTGAAAGTGGAAGCGAGACGGGACCCCGGACAAGTACAAGGCCCGTCTTACAGCCAGGGGGTTTGTTCAGGTCCCTGGGATAGATTATGACCAGATCTTTGCCCCGGTCGGTCGGTTCTCCACTAGTCCAGTGTTGATCAGCCTGGCTGCCCAGCATGGGTGGGAACTCCATCAGATGGATGTGAGCAACACCTTTCTCCATGGCTCACTAGAGGGTAAGGAGCTCTACATGGTGCAACCTCCATGCTTTGACGATGGCTCCGACAAGGTCTGGAAGTTGCGCAAGGCCCTTTATGGCCTGAAGTAGTCACCGCATTGCTGGAACCAGGAAATCAATCTCACGCTTCTCAGTGCCGGCCTCCTTCAGAGCTCTGCCGACCCTGCACTTATCATCAGTCCGCAAGGTCAGACCCTCATCGTTGTCCTGGTCTATGTCGACGACTTGCTCATCACATCGCCGAATGCAGCTGCCTTCTAGCCGGACAAGGACCTCTTACATGTTGCCTACCAGATGAAGGACCTCGGATCAGCACGAGTCTTTCTGGGCATGGTGCTTGAGCATGATCGCTCTATGGGCATCCTGCATGTCCAATAGGTTGCCTACGTCCAAACCTTGTCTGGACGCTTCATTGAGGACCTGCCCCTCGTGCCAAGAGCATCCTCACCCATGTTGCTCGATTGTCCGACAATTCTCAAGAGCTCTGATCCAGCCATGGTGGGGGAGCCAGTAGACGTGATCACGTATTTACGCATCATCGGGTGACTAATGTTCCTGGCAGTGATGACGCGTCCAGACATTGCGTTCGCCGTCAACCTCCTTGTACAGTTCTCTCAAGAGCCGCGTCACCTCCACTTCGAGGCCGCAATCCGAGTATTGCATTATGTCATCTTTACCCCACAGGGAGGACTCATGTTCGGTCAACACCCGTCCGTTGTGGCGACGACATACACCGAATGTGACTTGGCTTGCAGTCTGGACAGAAAGATTCGTACTAGCTAGATATTTCTTGTCGGTGGCTCGGCTATGTCTTGGCGTAACGGCAAGCAAGGCTGCATTGCGCGCATCATTGCTAAGGCTGAGTACGTGGCCCTTGGATCTCGCGCTTGTGAGAGCATGTGGCTGTGCTACCTGTTGTCTGAGTTACGTCTGTCAGTCCCATCCATCACGCTACACTGTGACAATGAAACTGCCATGGCCATTGCTGACAATGACGGCGTGCATCACACTCACACAAAGCACATCAATGTCGAGTATCATTATGAGTGTTCGTTGTTACATGACGACAACATCAACAATGTGTCGGTTGAGACAACACGGCAGTTGGCTCACTTCTTGACCAAGGCACTGAAGCATGACTCGTTCAAGAAGGTTATGAGTGCGGTCGGTGTGCGTCCGTGAGTTTCTCTCTCTCTCTCTCTCTCTCTCTCTCTCTCTCTCTCTCTCTCTCTCTCTCTCTCTCTCTCTCTCTCTCTCTCCCCGCTTGGTCTCTGTGCTCTCTCTTCGCCTATGTGCACTGCGCTTATGAGTCATGGGGGAGTGTTGGTTCTTCACACATCTCTCATTTTTCCTTTGTTGTGTTCTCCCAGCTTGGTACATCAGCATGCAGATAACTGACAGTGAGACACAACACTGCTAGAGTGTCGTCTAGTGGAGGCGACGCACGGTGAGGCCTACACACTGTTTGTTCGAGCCTTCTCCTTCCTACATGCTCAGCTCCATTGGCAGACCTCCTCGGTAGACTGATGCCAGCAGTCACTGTCGTTGTATATGCTTTCTGCACGCTACTGGCACCGTGTTTGACTACACTCGACTTCGCTCTCGAGGTCGGCAGTCGCCGACCTCGAGAGCGAAATCGGCGACTTCTGACACTGGCCTCACCGATGTCAGAAGTTACCATGTTGCGAATCATGGAGTTCGCAACTGCGAACTCCAAAACTTGCGACAGGGTGCGCCGCATCTCGCAACCCCCCCCCCCAATATCCGACAAACCCCCTAGTGACACTTGGGGGTTTGGGTTTTACTTTTTTAGTTGCCCGGGCATCTGCCGGGCCCCGCGGTAGCGGGCCCCGGCAGATTCCCTTTCTTCTATCACCCGTGCCCCGCATTTTGCAACCCCCCCCCCCAATAA
>SZWC01002288.1:192795-211865 GCA_023375785.1 Penium margaritaceum
CACCGCGCTTGCCGCCTCCGGCGTTTCTGGGGCGCGCTGTAGGGAAGGGTACGGTAGCGGACATTTGCTGGACTGGATGTGAACCACAGAACCAAAGGAATAAAAGAGAGTCAAAACACACCATCTTTCCTTGTACCCTAATAATCAATAAATTCGACGATTCAGCTGCTCAATAACACATCCGATGAAATTCATTGCACACAGTAGTTCTGTGGGTTAAATTTTATTTTTTACTCAGGAACGAAAGTATGGAATTGATGAATCTCTTTTATAAAAAAACAATTAGGGAAAAAAGACATCAAAATCAACGTTTTCCATGGTGCCAACGTGCTTGCAATATTTTTTCATTTGAACTGATTTCCATTCCCCCAAATACACCCCCAAAAAGAGCACAGTTACTTGAAAAACAAACCCACGAAGGTTTCCTTAACAAAGGTTCCATATCTTTGTGAAATTAAAATTCTACTCATAATGGGATTTTCTTTGGAAATCGATGGATCATTTCAATCAGCATCAAAATAAATCAAGGAGGAATATGTTTGATCATTGATACATAGTGGGGCTCTTTTGCATAAGAAGGATTCATCAAAACATGTTTAAAAAGGGTTACTATACGAGACACCGGAATAGTAGAAATAAAAAACTGATTCACCCGTCGTCCGACAAAAAAGAACCAAACTACCCATCAGCCGCTACTACCACCACGCGAGTAACAAAGAAAATGGACAGAAATGCATGGCAAGACCGCATGCCGTGCGCTGATAACGCATGGCATGCGGCGCCCTCCGCTAGTATCACAAAACCTTCAGCGAAAGAGTTTGTGATACTAGTGGGGGGAGGTTTGCTTATAGATTGAGGGGAGTTCGATACTCCCCATGCGTTGAAAGGGAACCTGCTGGGCCCTGCCACAACGGGCCCAACACGAGCTCGAGCAAAAACAAAATCCTAAAACCCCGAATGTAATTTGGGGTAAGGCTTGATTGCATTTTTTACGTTAAAAGAATAGATTTGCGTTTACAAGGAATTATTAAAAAAGAAAGGGCGTTTTTGCACGATCACGAGAGAGCAATGTCCCCATGCAGTTTTTTTCATGCTCGCCCATCAACGCATGCCGCGAGCGAGCATGCTTTCCGATTGGACTTTTGAGTTTTCTTCTACAGTAACCAGGTGGGTCAGAGTCACACTTTGCATTCCATAGGTATCCGAGCGATTTGGCACGTTATGATTTTTAAAGATTTTGGGGAGAAAATGAAACCACGGGGGAAACATGTCACACAATGGGATAATCAACTTAAAAAAAGAAGAAGGTTCAGAATAAAATAATCTTTGGATCTTCATTCTGATGAACCATATGTGTCATAGAAGATGACAAGAAGTATGAAACTATTTAAATCAAAGATATGTGGTACAAGTAGGTTATGCATTGCGAACATTTATATGCCACCCCCAAAGAAGTCATCCATTAGGTGAATCAATACATTTGGGAGTGTTTGGTGGGTCATGCCTCTTCTTTCATGTAGTTAAATTTCATTTCCAAGAGGCATGTACTTGATACCTCTTCCCACAACAATATGATTTTTTTCCTCATTCTATAACATCAATCATGGGAGTATCAGGTATATAGTTTTATCTTATAAGCACCTAACGGTGATTGGCCTCAAACTATTTTCACATGATGCGAAGGTGTTCCCCCTGTTTCATTGTAACATGTGTACATTGTTAGTATAAAAAAGGGTCACAACCCGTAAGGACAAACCATTCATAATGAACAAATGCAACATCTGTGTATGGAACAAGATGATTTTGAATTAAGTTACGAATAATATCAAGTGTAAATGTATTCCATGACAAATCTTTCATCCTTTGTCGATTACATCGCTTCTTTCTATAATGGAAGATGATAGACTGTCTAGTTCATCCTATGAAATCAACAATGAAAGGAATGTACAACATCCTAAAATTGGCCTTATGATAAAAAGTGGGTTGATGAATTTCCATTCAACGTAGTCAAAGAGAGATATTATGAATAAGTTGGACCAACTAGGCCACATGCATAACCAATACCCTTGAAATCATGTATGATAAAGTGCATGGGGAAGTGAACCGACAAGTTAACATCAATTTTGCACAAAAGTTTTGCTATATAATGTAGACACATCTATAATTTACACATCAAAAAAGGAGTTTTTATGTCGGCTCTAGTCACATGCATTCATTCTTATGATTATTGAAAAAAAACAAGGATAGAAGAATACAACTTTTGATACATTGATTCTAAAGTGTATGGATTTGGATAGATTAACTTTCAATCCAAGGCCAAACCATTCTTTCAAGGGCTTCAAATACAAACATAGGCCACGGTTTCATCTTGTTTATACTCAAGTGTAATTTTATCCAAGTGAAAAAATGTCTTAATTTTCAATTTTTCTTTGCTTGTGTGAGTATGAGAAATATATTTTTGAATGCCACCGACTTAGAGTTTGATTACATGACATTCATCTAAAATTTATTTCACACTATGCTGTTGCAAGCCTAGCAAACAAAGATGACAGGCCGGGGTTATCCAACGAGTGATCACTAATCAAAGTCCAACAATACGTTGAAACATTGGCCAAGCCACACCCATCGCTTGCGTCGAAGTCACTCTTATGTTGTTACCAAATCTAGGAAACTAAAAGATACTCCAGAAATCTTCCAAAATACCTATAAAAAAATTGATGGAAAACAAGGTGAAATGTACAAATCTTGTTTTTTGCATATGGTGGGGCATGTCTCTCTTTCATAGAGTGAGACATTTGTTGATCAATCTAGGGCTCACAATTCAACCTTTTTTTTTATAAATTTGATTACGTCTAGAATGGCCATTTGAATAGCATGCTTTACCTTAGTGATCTATGTTTAAACCCTAGAAATAGAAACATTGTTTGGTGGGTGTGACATTAAGCCTTACAACTATTTTGCGATCATCAAGAGGTGTTTCACCTTTGAAGGCCCCTCTTTTCCACATCACTTAGAGCCTTGATACAAGACCACATTCAGGTGAACCTCTTCACAAGAGGTAATTCCTTACATCAGCAAAATGGTATAAACCCCATTGTCATCAATGACAACCATAAGGCCATTAAGAACACTGAAGGTTCGCAGTTTCAATTAATCATTACACATAGATTTTACAGAACCATTACACTTGGAGTTGGTTTCTATGTACATGCTAAGCAAAAGTGGTAGCATCTCACGCAAGTGGTTTCAGTGTCCTCTCTGAAGTCTGAATAGTGTTGAGTTCTGTAATAGTGTTTTCCTTCCTGTAACAGACATTCTTGTGACTGAGTCATCATTAGTTCCAATATCATAGTAAGTTGTGTAAACCTAGGGTGATGTGTAGCATTTTTGTACCACTTGAATGTGTAATTAATACGGAGAGTGTGAATAAGATGTTCTTACTATGGTGTGTGAGACTAGTTACTCCATGTGTATGCCTAGTGTGAGTTCTGACTAGAACTTTCTTTGTAATAACTCTAATTCTTATGCGATGCGATAGAAAGGAAACAAGTTGGAAGCTCATTTGTCTACTTCTCATACAAGTCTTGAGAATGTTCAACTGTGCCATGTAATTTGAGGAGAAAGTTAAACCCCTACCCTTATCAAATTTTATTACTCAATTAGTGTAGTACATAATACGATGGCACATCACGTTGACTCATAAGCTATCTACCACGGCACCATAGTGGTTTTGTAAAGGGCTAATTAGTACATCAGCTCATCAACATCACTTGGGCATAGTTTTACAATGTGAATAAAAACGTATTGTTTGCATCGTAGATGTAGCCCACGTATTCTAATGTGCAAGGGGGAGGTGCCAGGTCTTGCAACAACCATACAAAGATGAAGAAAACACATTGGTCTAGCATTGAGGGTGATAACCTTTGTAATGCCACCACACATGTGTGCTTTGGATGGGGAATGGCCACGTTGGTTGTAACCTACGTTTTGGGTTGAAAAGTAGGTAACAAACTCCTCCTTTGTCTTAGAAGCACTTCCTTCAGCAAAAAAATGTGTTACAAGTTAGTCAATGAGATAAAACGTCTTTAGTTGACCAATACGTAAAAACATACTTGTTTCATGAACATGCAATGGTCTTCAATTTCAACAAATATGTGACAATGTGATGGTTTGTGTACCAACTAAAATCCTACTGCCTCATCTTGCATGAAATAAGATGCACGTAGTTATATCTAGTGAATGCCAATGCACAAAAAATCACGTGAATTCATTATTATTTCATCTAAAAATCATGATCTATTTGGTTGAGTATCATATGAGGCCCATCTATTTTCAGTACCAAGCAGCAAAACTTGGGTTCATCTAGTTTGTAACGACCCACTAGTTTGACATATAGGCAACTACATACATGTTTTACCTGCAATAAAGGGCATGCTAGCTTGTCTACAACTGGTGGCTAATAGAGTTCTTCTCTTTGGAATGACCTACAAATTAATTCAATGAACATGCAATGCTCTATTAGTTTTGATTACAAGTGATGTCCTAGTGGTTCACCAACAAGGAACTTGATTGGTCTCTAAATCAAGAAAAGACCCTTTAACTTTACACATAGAATTTGGCATTCATGCTTTACTACATAGGAGTTCCACACCTATTACTCTGAGAATGGCAGCCTATGATATCTCCCAAAAGCAATGGAGACCTACCTGTTACTTCAAGAAGTGAACGTCTCAAAGATCCACTTGTAAGTGACACCCTTTTGGTTTGACAATGAGAACACATGAGACTCATATGCCTCGTTGGTGGCAACCAGATTTGTCACATGGCTGGAAAACAACTCTTTGCTAGAAAAGTAAGCGATCACATGCTGGTTCATGTGATACCTGCCGCACTATATGTTTTGCAAAACATGACATTTGCGCACTTTGCCTTGTAGGGCATGATTTGTTGCAAAAGAGAATGAATGAAGGAATATTTCATCACCCTTCATGAAACATAAATGACATAATGGATGTTGTGGATTCATTGTTATTATGGATGAAAAATTCAAAATTTTAGTGAACCTGGTTGTCATTAAAAGAAAGAATTGTGGGTCTTCTATAATCAAAACAAGAAGTGCACATTGTACTACATTATCATGTTATGAGATGTTCAAAAAGTTGCAAGAGTAGTGAACTCCAATAAGCAATCTTAGAAGTGGAAGACACTTTGGTGTAGATGAAAGCACTAGGGTAAAGCCTACCAAGTCTGTAAAATGTTTTACAATTTTGCATTTCCATAAAAAATGCATGATTTGCCTTGCTGTCATCCGAGGACCTTTGGTGTGCCCTGTAATGCTTTCACAACTAGTGAGGAGTGAATGCAAAAGATCTAATTGTATTACAAGAATAAAAAGCATGATTATATTATGTACAAGCTCATCAATAGCCTACGAACAACATAGCAAAAAAAACCTAACAAAGCCTAACCCGAACTACGCCCAACATCTTGCTAGGCATCTAACCTTTCAACAAGAGTATTGGCATGTTGACCATCTACTGAGTCAGCTGACCTTGAGGTTGTGAGGTAAAGTCCTCTCCACGCTAGCAAATATTTACTATAATCACTGGGTTGTGAGAGGGAACTTCCGAGAAACTCCATCAGCATTAAGGTCTGAGTCCGGTATAGACACCAAGTGGCTCGCAGACGTACAGAATAGTTGATGATGATGAAAAGGAGTTGGAGACATTGGAATTGGTTGCTTGAGCAAGAACAAGTGCTCCCTTTCATATTGGTGCTCTGGTTGGTAGCCATCCTTATGGTCCGGGCTACTCCACTCAAGGTGGCAGTCTCGAAGGTCCTCAACGTAAGAAAAGTCATATGCCGTCTAACATTGGAAGGGACAATGATGATGCATTGAATCCTCCACAAGGTTGCGTGTAAGCAAAGAAACCTCTTTGATGTACGTTTAGATGCTCACATAAACCTCAGAGAGCTCGTACTTTCCAAGACTACCGCGTACGAGGGGATTCCAAAGTTGGCAAACCCTCGACATCACTCCGATGAAATGGGTGAGGTATTCCTACCTTTTTTGGACACAACAAACCGCTTGTACAGTTCAAGGGCTAACATTCGTCATTGAGGACTAAAACCTACGAATGATTTAGCTCAATACGTTGGAAATTCTTTGTAAGGAAATTCTTGGTGAATCACGGTGAAATCAGGTACTACACGTGGAGTGCTCCAAAAGTGAAACCAAAAGTTTCGTGATGACACCAAAATATAGCTTAAATGTTTCCTCACTCCAACACTCCCCCTTGATAAGTGCATTTGTGAAGGGAAAAACACTCAAACACACTTGAATTTGATTAGTGGAGAAGAAACACATAGTTTCCTTAGTCATCACTGAGCTTTTGTGGCAAGAACAAATGATAATCTTGCCTTGGGAGTCAATAGATACCCTTCTTCTTGATTTCCTTTCCTCCAGTATGAAGGAGGAAATTCTTTTGATCTTAAACAAGCTCCTTGGCACTCCTTCCCCAGAAAGCTTTTCTACATGAAGCTAGGTTTAGCTCCCAAAGGTCTACAAGGATGCCTCTAAGTGCACCTCAAGGGTCATGATCTTGGTAGAAAAATCCAATGCCATGCGTGCTGCTAATGGCAACCTTGATTGAGCTCTCGAAGAGCCATAAAAGAGGATTTGACATTTGGAAGAAAAGATCTTTTGAAAATCCTATCCCACTCCTGACTCGGTGGTGAAGTAGACAATGACGTTAGATCATTTACTCGAGCATTCCCTTTCTTACAACTGGTGGAAGTGTTTGAGGCTTTGTCCTTTGAATTCTATTTCATCTCAAAATTGTGCTTGTGGAAGCCTACTTTTCTCTCTACAAATTGACTGTACTCGCTCGCTTAGAAACGTATCGCTTATGTGGGTTTGTGAGAAGACATGTTGAGGTCAGAGAAGACAACAAGGGCATCTTCTACTTCATCAACTGTCTTTCATGCGCCGTCTAAGAGCTTGCCAACTATTCCCTT
This sequence comes from Penium margaritaceum, assembly GCA_023375785.1. Taxonomy (NCBI): domain Eukaryota; kingdom Viridiplantae; phylum Streptophyta; class Zygnematophyceae; order Desmidiales; family Peniaceae; genus Penium; species Penium margaritaceum. The sequence continues at coordinate 199,813 of SZWC01002288.1, forward strand.
ATCATCCAATTGCACTTCTCACAGGGCGTTTTTCTCTTGTAGTGCCAGCCATTGCCTCAAGTTGCTCTAAAATCCAAACTTTGGTGTTTGTGGTTAGGAGCATCAAAGAGCTGATCGAGAACTCAAGCAAGCTCCTCTCGCGATGATTGGCGCTTGCTGGAGCAAGCACCATCCTCATGACTTCCATTCCATGTTGCCATTTCGAACTCAAAACTTGGCTTTGGCTTTTCCTAACCCTCCTCTTGGCAAACAGTAACGTAAAGTTGTCTTCTGCATGGGGTGAAACAACATATTTTAAAAAAGCATTTTATTCCTTACATTTGTAGAAACATGTGAAGTTGGTATTGGAGGCTGATGTTGGGAGTTTTGGAGAAACTCTTGCTTCACATCGCCCTACCACTCCTCCTACACGTTGAAGCGACACTGTTCAGACACCACCACCATGCACGGAATTGACAATACTGTGGAGAGGGAAGAGGCCATGTTATCGATCTTGTTGTGGGAATTTTTCTCATTCAAGTCAAAGAATTCATCTTCATTCCCACTGAATAGAAAATCTCCATGCTCGCGAGAGTATCTTTGAGGGCAAGCCTTCTACTTTGAAGTGAAGAGAATCATTTTACGCATTCCTGAAGTAACTCTATTTCTTCCCCTCTGTGTCACACAACACAAAGTTATCTTGTTGTGCACCACAGATTAAATTGCAGCAATGGCAGGCTTGCCATTGACCAATAGTGATTTTTCAAACCCGTTGTAAGCCTTGGTGGGAGTTGGAGATACCTTGGAAAAGTGAATCCGTTATGACGGGTGCCACAACAATGTTGGGTTTTCCCCCGTAAGTCGTGCACTCCCTATTCACTTGCAGTAGCAGAGGAAGATTTGAGGTTCTTTCCAGCTATATGGCTCAATTTGAGCCTTTTTATGCCATTGGAGCAGAGGTGCCCATTGGACAACATTTCACCTTCTCGGCTTTAAAGGGAGACATGTTTCAAGTCACAAAGCATGTGCGCTCCTCGCTTTAACAACTCTCCCAATAATAGGAGGCTGAAAGAAATCCCAATGATGAATAGCACATTGATCAAGTCCATTCGACCTCCCTTTTATCTTGTGAGTGTTATCTTCCCTTTGCCTTTTAGTGGCACAAGCCAATTGTTTGCAATAGCAACAAAGTGTTTTTCATTATACTCAAGGTCTTGGGGCCAAGATTCGTCAAACATACCATGTTATGTGCACCCACAGTCCAACAACAAAACATTCTTTGAGATAACTTGCTTGGTAATCAGAACTTTCAAAGCATGGAATACATATCCTATGAAGTCAAACAGATTCTTTCCACTCCAATCGTTACCTTTTGCTGAGTCTCTTCATCTTCTTCATAACTGTCATCTCCACCAACCAAATCCACTAATTTCCCTCTCACTCTTGTACCTTGTTCAAGACTCTTTATCTAACAGTGGCTTCCTATAGCATAAACAGATGTGTCCAAAATTCTTGCAAGATTAACACTTGTGAACACGCCAAGTTTTGGTATGGTTGTGGGTAACAATGCCCAATGGTATACATTGTGATGTTTGATTCTACTGAAGTGTAGGAGTTGAGTTTTTTGTGCCTTGTTTTGGAGTTGCATGGGACATGAGAGTCTTGTAAGCTGATGAGTATACATGATAGGAAAGAAGTCGTAACTGTTCCATACTAAGCTTCCAATTGCAGTGTTGAGTCTTGCACACAGAAACCTCTCTTTGTTAAGCCTCCTCCTTGAACTTCAACAAGTAGCTCACTTCCTCTAAATCATTGGTCAATCTATTGAGAAGGAAGGTCACAAAGACCGGATCCAAAATCGGAGTGTCAGTTACCTCAATCTGGTTGCATAATGACATGGCTTTTTTTTATGTAGCCTTAATGCTTGTGAAGTTGCTAAGTCTAATGTGGGAAATCTCTCTACGAAGGTGAGACTTAAAGGTGAAGGCCCCTAACATGTAGATCCTTAGTAGATAGGGCCACTCATGATGAGGAGGTTCAATAGATCCCTCAAACATCTTGATTACTTGATGGATGCGAGGAGTAAGTTAGTTATCCAACACCATGAATGTAACCTTGGTGAAGTAGCTTAACTCTGCCACTGGTTGTGGTGATGACCCTAATGGTGGCAACGAGTTATGCCCGTTGTAGGGTTCCCATAAAGAATGCATCCAATTGACCTGTTTGAACTTGAGCGCCCACTGCGGGAAGTTCTCTTTGTCAAACTTGTCGACCTTGGTCTTGTGGAACTACAAGGATGTCACAATTGTAGGAACTATGATCTCTAGTTGTTGGAACAAAATCATTTTTCTTGCAAATAGTTAGGAAGAAATAAGATGTTACTACATGGATAGTGATAGACCAACAGGCCTTGCAACATACTTAGAGCCACTTCAGGCTGAGATTTTTATGCTCGTAGAACAAGTGCTTGTTGAGCGTGTTGGTATGATCACACAAATGGCACCACTAGCCCACCTTGTGGTTGAACCATGAAGTGCTGTTGTGCTCCCATGATTACAGATGCTGCTGGTTGTTCCTTTCAAGAGAGATTTGGTTAAAAAATTTGTATGAACAACCAGAATGAACGTTTGTCCATGTGCCTCATTTTGGTTGTTGTTTCCATTGCATTAATAGATGTTTTTGTAATTGCGGTTTCTGCTCCATCATCAATTCATGCATCTGCTATTGATGTTGAGACAAATCTAATTATTGTTTGGTCTATGCCTTTTGTGTTGCTAGTTTTGCACATGACTACTGTAGCTATTGCATATGTGTTTCTTAAACACCATGTTTGAGTTGTTCTTACTGCTAAACGAGCTCTTGAGCTCCAAGTCACTGCCTTAATATCTGCATTTCCTACTCCATCACTTGTCATGCTAGTTGTTGTTGTTGTGACTTTCGCTACGCATCGTTTGCCAAGCGTTATGCCTGTACTTCTTAGAATTATGCAAGCTCTACAACACATCGTTCCCACACTTCACCCATGCACAAGCCATGCATGAAATTTTGAATGCCAGGCAAAGGTAAACTCTCTTTTGGATGCTGAGGCTCCACGTCGCTCATGGAGAACTCTCAGTCCTTGTGCCTTGTGCACAATTCATGATCCGTGAACCTTTCCACTCTCTGATGCTGACATGTGAATGTGGAAGACTCTTCTACAAACATGTTGTAGTATTGTGCTTGCTAGTGGCACTGGCTTGGCTACTCTAATGCCATGTTGGAGTTTTTCATGATCATAGCAATTGGTTTGTTGACCTTTCTATTTTTCTAAGACCATTTGTGTGCAAAACAATGCTTGTCAAACTGCTAAGAAGTGAATATAGAAGCTTTGATTATATCATAAGAATATACAATACATCAATCCTATGTACAAACTTAGCAATACCCTATGAACAGCTTAGCAACAAGAACTTGACAGAGCCTGGCCCAAACTAGGCACATCTTTCTAGGCGTCCAGCCTTTTAACAAGAGTCATGGTGTGTCCACCGTCTTCTATGTTGATCGACATTCAAAATGTCAAGAAACCTCCTTTCCACGCTTGCACAAATCTGCTAGAATCATTGAGTCATTAGAGGGAACCACCTGAAACTCCATCAGCATTGGGGTTATGACTCTTGTATAGAGACAAAGTTGCTCACAGATGTACACAATAGTTTATGGTGATGAAATGGAGTTGGAGAGACTGGAATTGGTTTCTCTAGCCACAACTAATGGTCCCTTTTATACAACTCCTCTGGCAGATAGCTTTCCTGGCAGTTCACGCTAATCTATTGAAGGTGCCGGTCTCCAAGATCTTAAACGATGAGGTAGTTACATGTCGTCTAACATAGGAAGAGAATATGATGATGTAGGATTCCTCTAAGTGGTTGCGTGTGAGCTAAGAAACCTCATTCATGCTAGTAGAATGGCTAAAGCAATCCTTATAAACATCAAACTTTTTGAGACTACAACATACGAGGTAGTTGCCAAGTTGGCGAACCTTAGACATCACTCAAATGAGTTGGATTAGATAGACATAACTTTCTTGGATGCATCAAACCATTTGTGCACTTCAAGAGCTTTAACACGTCCTTGAGGAATAAAAACTAAGAATGTTATGGCCTTAAACAATGGAGATTTCCTATGGGAGATTTTCCTATGAATCACGATAAACTTCGTAACGTCACGTGGACTCCTCCAAAAGTGAAACCGAATGCGTCTTGTTGAAGCCAAAATCTGGCATAGTTATCCCCTCACGCCAACAAAAAGGAGGCACAGGTTAAATATGAGAATCCTGATTCTCTTGTGTTTCTTATGGGGGATGACATCACATTGGCAGTGGGAATGGTATCGTACACCACGCTAGTCATAGTCGTTATGCAGAGTATGGTTGAAATGGAAGTAGAAGCACATGATGAATTAGAATTATTCACAGTAACAAAAGTTACTATAACACTTGCTTAACTAACATGTTTTCATGAGTCTATCTAGTAATGGCAAACATTGTTTTAATACTCTTATGGAATAAAAATTCCTTCAAGGCATCCTAAAGCCTCCATTTCCCAAAGTCATGTTGAACTTCCATGTGTTGTCTTAAGCCCTGCTCACTTGCCAAGTATCATTGTGAGCCTTCATAACATGCAGAACAATAGCCTATCCTTAATTCCTTGTGCGAGAAGTGAGGAAAAAATGAATTCTTTATGATGTTATATGTAATGAAGAATAAGAGGACATGGTGACATGGCAAGGAGATGATTGAAAAAAAACATTTTAATCATAATCAAGTTGATGCACGTGTCATGTGCCGTATACAATAATGTTTTTATGTTTGAATTATGGGATGCAAAAAAGACATGAAGAGGGCTTTTGATTCATGCTTTTGAGTTGACTTCATTCTTTATTATGTGAAGGGAAAAACTTGCAAACAAGACATTTTTTAATTTTGGATATCAGGATCTTGTACTTATGGAGGCAAAGATTCTATACAATCTTTACCAATCATCCATGGTATCTTCCATGGTTATGCCCTTGGAGAAACCATGCACATAAAATCAATGACATATGTTAGACGGGGATGCCTTATTCTATGCGTATGTTCAAGGCACTTGCATCACAATGTTGGGAATCAAACCGAAAAGCATTCTTGATTGATATTGTGCAGTTCAAAAATACCACGGACAAGGCTACCTGTGCCAAACCATGTCACATCACATGACCAAAGAAAACTTTCAACACATGTGGTCAAAGAGATACATTTATGAAATAGATCGAAAAACATAAAATCATAAGATTACATAAAATACACATGTATTGTTCATTAGTTTATATGCCCATTGTCATTGACATATGTAATTGGTAGCTTTGGTGTATTTGCAATGCAATAACATGTTTTTTCCAAGTGTGAATTGCCCATATTGTGGTCCATTCTTCCACATGTAGATGGTGTTTTACATAATTGTTACATGTTACACGCCATCCATGCCAACGGTGTTACACTTGGCAATAAGAATTTCAAAATTGCAATAGACAAACCCACCTATTCGTAGTATCATAGGCTCGACATGCATTATGACTAATTCTAACCTCTTTTGGTGTTGTTATTATGCACAAACATATCAAAAGAACCACCTTCAAACACCAATCTTCAACAAGGCAACGCTTTGGATAGAAACATTCATGTTTGGAAGGTTTCTATAAAGAGAATGCACTATGTCATGAGGAAAACCCTGAACTGTTGAATTTCACCATGATGTCATATGACATGAAATGACACATTATTCTTGTTCCATGATCTCCATTCTTCTTCCATGTTACTATGAAAGGATCATAGATGTCGTCCATTTAATCTTTGAAAGTTCCCATTCTTTCACCATGGATTACCATACAAGGAAGAGACTCTCCCCACCTTGTCATTAAGATCAAGATGAACGACCTTAAATAACTTTTTATAGGCATGGAAGTAGCAGGGTAAAAGGTTTGCACTCACATCCTGACCCATGTCACCCCTTTCATGGAAATTGATCTTGGGATGAATCATGTGGAAAACCACTCCACGTCTCATGTGTTCCATTATCCTTGGTCTCTTCCATTATGAGAAGAGCCAAGTATGATGATGATGATTTATGCTACAAGATAATGAATTAAGTTTCATGGTTATGTTTCAACACTTGGGATGCACAAAAGATGATTGTGCTCATGGCTAGGAATGGTAAGGTAAACCACAACATGGTTTAGACATGTGCACAAAAGTGTGAAAAAAAGCCTTTATTGGGCGTGCCATTTTCTCAACATCAAAAACAATAAAGCTTTATATTGAGTTGTGTGATATCATGAGTCAAAACCACTCCCAAAACCTGAATTCGGTTTAAACTCATGCCGTTCTCATGGGCTCACTTCATTTTTTCAATGACATTCATTACACCCAAACATGAGGAATCCGAAGGTTATTTAATTGAATTTGTTGCTCAATTTCACTTCTTACCAGTGGGTAAGGTTCTTAATCTACACAAAGTATTGAAGTTTCTACTCATTGCTTCAAGTATGGTTATTTGGTGATGCATGTCAAAGGGTATTTGGATGAAGGGACAAAAAATCTCATCCAAAACCATTTGCAGATTTTGACCTTGGCCATTTTTCTAGAAAATGACCCCAAATTGGATCGAGATTAGAAGATGAAAACCCTCTTATCTACAGATTCTAATCATCAAATCATCTGTCTTATCATATTGTACTTCCTTGATTTTGAAGTATAATGTGCAAAAACATGTTTTGTGTGGACATTGTTTGAAAAGAAATCCTCTCAAGTTCTAACATATCTACCCCTAATTTATCTAATTCTCATTAATGAATTTATGATTTTCACATGAACAATGATGATCATGTATGATTAAAGATTAATAAGTTGTTAACACGTATTAATTAAACATACAATCAACAAAGGGAGGTGAGTTGTCTTAACATTGTTTTAGGCATATTCATTACATCAATGAGAATAGGAATGCACAAGATGGGTTTATGTATGAAGCTGCATGCATGTACTTCAATGTCTGTTTTGGATTAAGTGAGAATGAATTGGGCTCAAACGATGGGCATGTGTTCATGAGGTCACAACTCTCTCTCACTTTGCAGATCGAATCATTTCATACATGAACAAAATATGTCGAGTCGTGCTTTGTTTTTGAACTACCATACACCACTTTCAACACTTGTTTTTACTCTTGTTTGTTGTATCATTATGAAAATAACTAGAAAATTGAAATAATGGTAAAGATATTGGTTATGAATACTCGGTTAAATGGTTGATACACTCGCGCAAGCGTCAACATAAGCCTGAGATATCCATGACTTAAACACTAATAACGCCATATTCAGATTGTTGAAAAATCTCCATATCCATTTTCATGGCCATGCCCAATCGGAGACTGAAGTCGCCGATCGAGCGAAGCAAGGGGGGTGATGTGTCACCCCCCTCGCTTCGCGCCTCGCCTCTCTCCTGAGAATCGCGATCAAGCGATTAGCCTTTTCTCTATTTCTTTTTTTGACTCGCAAACACCCACTCGCGGATTTAAGGTTTTCCATTTTTGTTTGGGCGGAGCCCGCACAAACATTGAACTCTACATCTACAAATGGTGGTTTGTGAGTGGGAAAAGAAAGGCTAATGGCTCAATTGCGATCGAGGAAAAACACCTTTTTCAAAATGTTTTATTCTGATATGCAAAACGATTTTTATCCATGCAAACCACTATCAAAACCTATCCCAAGGTTAACTCAGGACTTAAGGGATTCATTTATATGCGAGCTCTTGCTGGGCCTCGCGGTAGCGGGGCCCAGCAGGTTCCCTTTCAACGCATGGGTGCTTTGATCCCTTCCACTCAAAACTATGGCAATTTCTTTTGAGAACAGTCACAAACCCCTGTATAGAGGGGTTTGTGATTTTTCTCTCATGTTTGATGACGTCAGCACATGGTCGCTCGATGGCATGGTGTGTCGACATAGCTTGTTCATTTGGATATAGATTTTTTTGGGCATGCTTGCTGGATGTCGTGTTAGCAACGAAGCAAAAAGTTCCAAGAATGGATATGGTGTAGTTAATGTGTGAAACATGGATACGGTGATACATATGGAGAATTCTGTGGATGTATGGTCACTCCGCTGTTAAATTATCCACCGTAGGGAGCTGCGACACGTTTTTCCGTTTCTCTTCTTTCCATACCTTAACTATGCTTTGTAGAGACTCGGCAATGTGGTGACGCAGATGATGTCTCCAGACGGAGTGGTTACCTTTAGTCATTCGTCGTAACGGCGATGAGGTGTTTTCTGTTGGGTCGCCCATGTTCACGCACATCTCTCGAAGCTCCCTTTGTGCGCGGGCGCGCGTTGTGTGGCAGCATTACAGCGGCGCTGTGTTGTGTCCGCCGAGGCAAAATGTCCATCCGATTGTCCATCGTCCATGGGGTAGGGATTCGTTCCACGCACTTTGATATGCGCTGTGCCTTGTCCATCAGCAAGTCGAGGTACCTTCCGCTCTCCCCCACAACAATTGACGGCCACCATCGCACGAAGCGCTAAGGGGGTCGCACCGCGATCGCGGTGCGCACCAACAATTCTCACTGCCCTCTTCCGACAGCCGCGTTCCACCAACAAGGCAAAATCTTTATGGGTGAATTACTTCGTAAGAGACGGGTTTAATATTTTATTGTCTTAGGTGATTCGACTCGCAACTTAATCACAATAGCTGGCCGGTCATGAAACTTATTTGCAATACATAGCCCCGATCTTCGCGCTCTAACTCTTCACCCTATTACTAACGGTTTTCGAACCTTCATTACGGATTCGAACAAGTTGATTAGTTTTTTCCTAGCCTACGGATGTTTTCATTAACGAATGTGTCAAAAAATGATACAAAAAAATTTCAGAATACAAACTAAGCTGAATCTAGGTCCAATTCAAAGTTATGGATTCAAGGACTGTTTTCATGTTTCCCCAAAGATGCAACGAATAAAAATATGATTAATTTTTTTTTCTACTTCATTCCTTCAATTTAAACATTATTTCCATAGTTGAGTAGTTAAACCAATCATTCAGAAATACATTATGTTTACAACACCGATTAACAACGGTGTTAAATTCGAAATCAATCTTTTCATACATGTTTTTAAAATAAAATACAACTAAAACTTTTAATTCCTTTACTAACACAATAAAACATACAGTTAAGAATTAAATCGATCATTTACACCTCATTTTCTAATATGATTTCCCTTTCTATGACTTGAAAACCATCAAAATTCATTTCCTTAACAAATTCTCTCCATTTCCTCTATCAAAAAACGTTTTGTGACAAAAAAATTAACATTCATAATGTTTAATTTGAGTCACCAAAGACAATACAAATTAGAGCTCATCACTAGTGAAGTTATTGATCGAAAAACACTCAAGGCAAAACTAAGCCCAATGTAAGTTAAATCAATTATAGGGCTAAACTAATCAAAATTAATATTTGAGTAGTAGTTTTACTTTTACTTACCAAGGCAATGAATATAACGAGTAATCTAATTCTTCCTAATTTTTTTGATTAAAATGTAAATTTATCTGAAAATTATAACTGATTTACACTTAAAAATACACAAGTAAAACATTATTCACACATAAAGTTTTAAAATTATTTTCTTCAACAGATTTAATTTAAAATAAAAAATGAAAGTAATACATATTTATGAAAAATAAAATTTAAAGAAGAAATAATGTAAGAATAAATTGAAACCTAATGAGAATAAAAGAAGAAAGTCTTATGCCATCATTTTCATCTTAATTGAACACATAAAATTTCCATGTTTTCCATATTCATGCGCCCTGAAAAATCAAAGGGGAATGAATCTGCAAAAAATTCCGAATGATGAAATGATTGTGGTGACGGGTGTAAATACGAAAATTATGGGTAAACATTTTGAATGGAATAATTATTTCATTTTGTATAAATTCATGTTTCAATTAACTTCTTCGATGTCATACTATTTTGAATCATGAGTTTTACAACTATGAAACAATTTGTTTTCAAATACACAAATGGATGAAATTTAAATATTTGAAAAATTTTCATATACATTTAATACCTTTGCAAAAACTTTTAATTTGCGTCAAAAATTTTAAATGATGGTTTAAGAATTTTCATGTATCCAAACCTGTAATTGAATTCAAATTCACGTTGGTAGATCCATGAACAAATATCTTCATGAAAAAAACAATAAAATTTGAACTTTATACTGTGAGAAGATTTTGAAATGAATTCATTGTCATTTTTCATATACATTCATTCACGATGTTTTAACATTATAGTTTTTCCATGAAAAACGTTGTATAGGGTCTTAGAAACGTGAAATGTCATTAGATTACGTGTCTGTGGATATGAAAATTCTTAAAGCATCCTTAAAATAGTTTTCATCTAGGTATAAATGTTTCTTCAAGGAATGAAACATTGAAAAAATTCCCTGAAATATTTGAATTTCGTCATTTATCTAGAACTAATAACCATAGCATTGTTTTTTATGAAACATTTTAAAAATCATATCATTAAGATAAATGTTTGCATTTTTCTTCCTTCTCATGATTTTATCAACATGAAAAGAGTTTTGAACTTCCTCCATGTTGAAAACAAAGTTGGAACATAAACTTTACTTCTTACAACATAAACATACAGAAACATGCCCATTTATTCACTAGTTCATAACTAGTAACTTTTATGAAAGCGCAAAGTTTTTATTTGAAGTGACATGTAATGTCATGTTTGTTATAGTGGTATTCATTGTGAAACATGTAAACATGAAATTTCATTTACTTTTTGTTTCATTCTTCATGAATTATCGTTGAAGCTAGAAAATGATTGAAAAATCCCCTAGACTTATAATGAAATTTATTGTTTGATGCGTGAATTATTTTTTTCTGAGGAAGCAAGGTGTCTTATTAGATTGACCTATATTTAGTGGTGGTGATTGGTGGCGAGTGGTGGTGAATGTCGATGCAGACGGAGACGATGATTAAACTGGAATGAGTGATGGTGCATGCGATGCCTGTCCGGCCTTCGTTCCTGCTGCTGCTGCTGCTACTAGAGAGCAGAAAACGAGGTTGAGGCTGGGGGCTGCCGCTTTGCGATGCGGAAAGTCTCATGCAAACAAGCACCAATATCGTTCACTCGCTGATCAACTCGATGCCACACCGTTCGAGAATTGCATTGGGTAGAACCATTCTCTGTCTCAGTTTGTGTTTCTTACTTCTCCTTCCTCATTTCTCCCTCCTACCTCCCTTCTGCCTCCCCACTCATCCCTCCTCCCTCCCCCCTCATCCTTCCTCCCTCCCCCATCCTCCCTCCTCCCTTCTTCCTTCTCCCCTCTCCCCTCCACCCCTCCCCCTACACTCTCCCTTTTCNGCTTCCCTCTTCCCCCTACTTCTGTTCCCCATGCCCCCGTCACCCCCTCCCCCCTCCCCAACTCCCCACTTGCCCCTTGCCCCCCTCCCCCCCACCCAAGGGTGCACACCAATTCTCGGAATCGTAGTTTGAGAATCGTGGGTCCACGATTCTGATTCTTAGATTCTTGGAACTGGGAATGAGGTCCAATTTGGTGGATGTTTTTAGGCATGAGAGGCAGTGGTATTATCATATACTTTCACGGTGTGACAATATGCTAGCACATCATCTCACCATCGTCGTCATTTTCGTCGTCGTAGTCGACATTGTCGTCGTTGTTGTTGTCATTATGGTCGTGGTTGAGCGAGCTGCTTTTCGCATCGACGACTTCAAATTCGTCTTAACAAGAACAAACGAATGGCGGCTCCTCTCCCACCTCCTCTCTTCCTGCTCCTCCAACTCCTCCTTCCCCCTCTCCTCCCCCTCCTTCTCTTGTCCCTCTCCTTCCTGCCCCTCTTTCTCCTCCCACTCCTTGTCCTACCCCTCCTTGAACCCCTCCTCTTCCTCCTCTTCCTCCTCTCCCTTTTCCTACTCTTCCTTCTCCTCCTCCATTTCCTCCTCCCCTTCTTACTCCCCCTCCTCTTACCCCTGCTCA
>SZWC01002288.1:212184-229226 GCA_023375785.1 Penium margaritaceum
TGCCCATCCACCTCCTGCCCTTCCACCTCCCCCTCCAACCCCTCCCCCTCTTCCTCCCCCTCTTCCTTCCTCTCCCCCTCCTCCTGTTGAAAGACGACATGTGTAGCCGGTCCATGAGAAAAGACAAGGGGGAGACACACTCCTTGCTTGATGAGAAAGAGAGAAAAAAAGTGACACATGCCTCCTTCCTTGGAGAGGCACGGGCCTCCTCAACTGATGAGGTTACAAAGAGAGGGCTAACAATGAGCTCTCCCACCACCTATGTGTGTTGTGGGAGAGACTGCAAAGTGCACTAGGTGGATAACCACCATGTGATCCTGGGGTTTAAGTAGACCAGCGAGGTTCTAGGTCTTACACACGACTAAAAGATGGACAAGACTTGAACCTAAAACTAATGACACAAGAAGGCTACACACTACCAACTAAACTAGAACTTGTGTCTTCTACGATGCTACGTGTCTCACATGATAGGGTAAGCTTCTAAGTCTCCCGACACAACTGTGTTGAGTTACAAGGAAATCTTTGATTGGAATGGGTCATCTACAATACCCTATAATGGTAAAACTGGTTGGCATTGTGTCATTTGCATCAACCCGCTGAAGGGGGAGATGTGTAATTCCGGGGACACACTATGTACGAAGGAGGTAAATGCCATGGACACCTCGGGAGTAGTTGCGTGAAGCACCATGAGAGCCAGTAGTTGGACATCATGAACCTCCACCGGTGCAGTCATTCGCGTCGGGTCCGACAAAAATGAGGGCACGGGCAGCACGTGCAGAATCAGACTCGACTGGCACAAAGGGTGGAGCAGCAGAGGGATTGGGTTCATGGTAGTATTCTCAGAGCTGCTCCCCTTGTGCCCATGGACCCAACCGAACCTCCCAAGAGTGGAATGTGAGGTTGGAGATGAAGTCAGGTGGATTGGAGTCAAAGTTAGGCTTGCGCTGCACTGATGGGACAAGAGCTTTTGCTGCAACTACACCGGCGACGGCGGTGACTGCAAGAGGGTCAGAGGAAGAGGAGCCAGTGGCAGCAGATGCAGAAGAGGGTGAGGTGGAGAATGCTGCAGCAATGCTGACAGACAGCGCTACGTAGTGTGGGTTGGAGACGGTTAATGACGAAGTCAGCAATGTGATCCGCGAAGGTTTCTTGGTCAGCTTGCTCAGCCCGAAGCTTTTCCTCAGCGGCACGCTGAGCAGTATGTGCTGCCTACAACACATTGTGTTCACGCTGCATTTCAGCTTGCAAGGCTGTGTGTTGGTCATCTTCAATTGGTTTATAGCTAGTGGCGTGACTGTGTCAGAAACATTTTGGCAGAGTTTCCCTTGCCCCAGTGGGCATGGGAAATGTGTGGTAAGTGCGGCGAAAGTTCGTTGCAAGGCAACAACCTGGACGCACAAACACGCCAATGCAAAAATGGCAGGATGAGAGAGAGACCAAAAGAGACCAGGCTCACCAGGCACGGTGGCCTACTGAGAAAAACGGTGGGAGAGCCGTTACAGCTGAGGAGACAAAAACTGCAATACTAGATGATGCGGAGATGATGAGACAAGCTACTCTTGTCAACAGTGCTGCTGATAGGCAGGAGGTGGTTGTAGTGGTCGTGATCAACAGTTGAATGTGGCGTATAGCTGAAGATGAAGAGGAGGGCAAGGATGATGCCTCTACTGTGGAGGTGTGGATAGACTCAACGACACTGGAGAGCGCTGTGGTGGCTGCTGCAGTTGCTACTGATGCGACTGCGTCTACTACAGTAGCAATCCGAGTCATTACGTTGACAGTAGTGGCCGCCAAATGTCCCTGAACAACTATAGTCATAGTGTAGGTTTCAATGGCTTTGCCAGCGGTAGTGCTGGCTGGTGCACGTGCAGCACGTGTAGTGGCTACAAAAGAAGATGCAACAGCAGCACTGGATACGTCCAACCTCCAGGGTAGTCTGAATATCAGGGGTTGGAGAAGACGTTGAATCTGCAGCTGATGCAGCCAGAGATGCTGCACAAGGTGAAGCAGGCGCTCTTGATGCTGTTACTACAGAGGATGGCGCTGCATCACAAGGAGCAACTCGACAACATCGCTGACGGGCTCTATGGGCAACAGGTGGGCTTAACGGTGAGTGAAGAGGTCGATGATCACGAGGTGGCGCCGAAGCTGGTTCGTTCTACGCCGTTGGAGAGTCGTCGGTGGCTGACTGACAGTGAACTGCGTACTCCTTTTTGTCTGCCCACTCGAAGTAATTGGCTGGGTCGTAGTCCTCACCGAGATGGTAGCCCGGGCTACTGTAGTGATCCCTCGACCACACCTCCCTCTCCGCCCGCTCCTCGTAGTATGCAAGCTCTCTGTCAATGCGGGCTCGCTCCCGCGGGGCAGTGGGCCACGTGGGGATAGGCTTGGTTACGGGCGGAGACGCCAGTGTGCTGAATACTTTGCTGCCTGGGAGGTAGCGTGAGGTGCTGAGGAGTGCACGGAGACAAGCTTTAGTTGTTCCGGTTCATGTTGCTGTTGTAGATGTGTTGGCTAGTGCAAAGGCAGTACGTGGAGTCAAGCCACCAGTAGGGGAACAGAGGCGGAGAGGTTCCAGTGCACAGGGTAAGCGTGTGCACGAGGCCGAGACACCACGCAAATTGCAGGTACGACAAGTGATGTAGTGAAGGAGGCATCCACGTGACTGTTGAGAGACAGTCATGTGGGTTTGTCGTGCAAGAGGAAGTTGAAGCATGGCGGAGGAGAGGCGGACGGCAGCGGGAGGATGATGTCATAGAGGTAATGATGGATGAAATGACCGCACCTCGTAGAGTGCGGTTGCGGCGTGTGCCACTACGAAGAACGTGCACGCACAACTTTATGAGAGAATGGAGCGAAAGTCAATCCTGCCACGGGACAGCAGCAAAGTGCATGCAGCAGTTGAAGCTCAACGAGGTGTGCGGGGATGACTACGGAGATGTGCGTGCCCCGTGCACGAGAGTGAAGCAAACCGTGAGCCACGGGTGCAATATGAGTAGCTGTAGTGGCAGCTGTTGCTGATGCGGATTCTATCTATCACAGTCAAGTGTGTGTGGCCTGCACAGGATCACCCGCCACATAGAAGTGGCCCGATGAGGTTTCACGAGGTCTCAGGACTGTCGCAAGGAGGAAGACGCCCTCTTGCTCTGATACTAGTAGGTAACCTTGATTGCTAAGCAAGCGAGCAAGCAACAAGTGATGAGAAACCATGGATCACGTAAGAAGCAAGTGCCGATTGACTGGGCCACCCACGCAAACCACTCGACGTGGGGCCCGGACGCCACCCACGGATCGAACCCGGCCCTGGAGCGCACGAGCTTCAGGTGGTTTCTCACACGCCGGTGTAAGCCGGACGTGTAGTCCCAAGGGATCAGCAACCCGGTACACTACGCCAAAAGCATGCATGTGTGTAGGTATCCAGTTACATCACAAGCACACACCATTTTAACATGCAGAATCATCACCAAGCCAAGGCTCGTCGTGAGGGTAATGTTAATGCTGTGTCCATCATTTGACAACTTGATGGTGTCACCACGACTGTGCGCCCCATGCTGCGTCACAGTTTGCACCAGAGAGCCTCAGTCGAGATTAATCACTTGCAGTGGTGTGGTGGTGTGTGTGTGCATGGAGAAGAGAGGGCACTTGAGTGTATTACAACCATAACCAACAGTGGGGTGTGTCTATGTCTGTGTCACGACTGTTTTCCCACTCGTTCTTGTACTTGTTTCAGTGTTCCAGGTGTATAGACATGCGTACCATCTGGTTATGGGGGAGTTGTGATTTGTGACATTCCTGTCAACCTGTACGGTTTACTGTGACCTCTCGCTTGTGTGCATGCCCGTGAAAATCCTTGATGCGTACCCAGGTGGTACCGGTGCATCGTCTGGTGCGGGACTACCAGCTTGGAGCTGACCAAAGACCGTCCCAGAGCTCTGGACATTGCGAGGGACCTCCTGTAGTTTTCCTGTAGCACGAAGGAGTTTATCGGTGGACTGATCGTGGGCTCGATTTACATGCTTTTGCATAGTGTGTCCACCGTTTAATGCCAGCTACATGCATATGAATAGTCGTAATGTCCAACTTGTGATTGTGCATATCTAGGTTGAGACGACGTAGCATTCCGACATGTTTATGCTGAGTTATGACCAAAAGAGCGGTTTAGGGCTGATTTTAGGACAGACATTGTGCTACCGCGTGCGACACCTGCCGTGCGCCACAGTAGGTACTCATGCCATGGACCTTTCATTTGTCATTTCTCTTTGCAAATGCTATTGAAGTATTATGCCACTAAAACTTGTGTCTCCTAGTCAGACCCCTGTCGTTGTGTGCACGACCTGTGACTGTTGTCATGAACTCTTAGTGAGCAGTTGGGTCGCTAGGAAGCTTGTACACATCTTCTCACCCTCATGCTTTTGAATTTCAATAATGTGTGTGTATGGTTTAAGTACCACAGACACGTTATGACCTTTGGCCTCGTTGCACACCCACTACACTGACGCAGGTGACTGATGCTGGAGGGACATCGGCGCTGACGCCGTTGCTCAAGTGGTGGCGTGACGCCTTCACGACAGCCAGTTGCTTGGTCTTGTCAGTAGGGACTTGCACCTTAAGGGTGCATACATTTTAAATGTGTGTGGTGGACTTGTGTGGTGCCCACCAGGCGCTCCCTCAAATAGGACTAGATAGGGGCTGGGGTAAACTAGTGGGCAAGTGGTGAGTGTTCAACACCCACGAGGGCAGCGAGCTTGAGCGAGCTTGCCGTTTTCTTGCTCGCAGCATCTTACCCTCTCACACTCACGTAACACTCCCGTCCCGTGTGACTCGAGTATGATTGTGCGTTTCTTCGCTGAATACTACACTCGCTAGCTTTCATGGCTCTCTCGCCCAAAGCTCATTGCATTCTACTTGACTTCCCTCGCTCCACCTCTTGCTAGGTGTCTCTATCCTCTAATATCAGAGCAGAGTGAGTGAGAAAGGGAGCCTCCTCTTGGAAAGAAGATGCGTGGAAGCCTCCTAGCGACACAGCCGCTGATTGGGCGTCAATGCCTGGTCAGACGATGACGGCACTCACAAGCCGTGCACGCACCGGCAAGGGTCTGGCTAGGAGACACAAGGTAAAGTGTCTGAATGCTTCAATAGCATTTGCAGAGAGAGATGAAAAATGACAGGTCCATGGCATAAGGACCTGTCGTGGCGCACGGCGGGTGTCCCATGCGGCAGTGCAAGGTCTGTCCTAAAACCGGCCCAAAACAACTATTTTGGCCGTAACTCTATGCACACATGTCAGAACGCTACGCCGTCTGAACCTAGATGCGCAGAATCATAAATTGGACGCTACGACTGGTCACATGCATGCATCCGGCATGAAACAATGGACACACAATGCAAGAACATGCAAATCAGACCCACGGTCAGTCCACCAATAAAGTCCTGCGTGCTGTATAAAAAACTGGAGGAGGTCCCGGGTAGCGTCCAGAGCTCTGGAACGGTCGTCGGTCAGCTCCAAACTGGTATTCTGCCACCAGATGACGCACCGGTACCACCAGGGTCCGCATCAGGGATGTGCACGAGTATGGACATGGCTGAGTGGTCACAGTAAACTATACAGGTCAACAGGAACGTCACAAATCACAACACTCCCTCATGACCCGATGGTACGCATGTCCATACACGTGTAGCACTAAGACGAACACGACAATGAGTGCAACGACAGATGTGATCCGGACACAGACACCACCCCACACTCAACCACTCTCAGGCAAGGGACAAAGTAAGACAGTACGAATGACCACCAATAACTTTCCGCGTGATAGTACCTTCGTCAAGAAATCAGCACGCTGCATGTCATTGCCAACCCAAATGACAGAGATCACGTGTCGCTCCACCAAATCATGCACAAAGTGATGCTCAACTTCAATGTGCTTCGTGCGAGCATGAAAGACACCAGAGTTCTCCATAATGGCATGAGCACTCTGGTTGTTGCAATGGAGCACAATTGCCGGTACTGACTGACCCAGCTCAAGGAACAGTCGCTGCAGCCATACCGCCTCAGCAGCCCCTGCATCGAGAGCGACATACTCTGCCTCCAATGAGCTACCTGCAATGCAACCCTGCTTCCCACTGTGCCAGGACACAGCGGTACCACCAAGCAGAACCATGTAACCGGTGCAGCTGCGTCCATCTGGGATCCAAGCCCAGTCGCTGTCAGTGTGGCCATCAAGGACCACCGAACACTGCCGACGAAAGCTGAGTCCGAGGTACGATGTTGAGACCACTCACCGTACCACTCGCACAGCCGTTTAAAGGTCTCTGGCGCGTGGAGCCTACAAAAACTAGGCAAGGAGGATGATGGCAAATGCGATGTCAGGACGTGTGGTAGTGGCCAGGTACATCAAAGATCCAATGAGACGGAGGTACAAGGTCACATCCACTGTCTCCCCCAGCTGTGTGGGATCCTCCACCATGAGGGTGTCCTGCCCATCAGGTCTGAGAGCTGTGGAGTTCGTGGGCACTACGCCAAGGAGGTCGCTGAAGCGCTCCCACACAACCCGTGCGTATCGGGCCTGATTCAGTAGTAGAGTACGACGTCTGCGGTCTCGCACGATCTCCATGCCAAGGAGCACCACTGCAGGACCAAGGTCCTTCATCCTCTAGGCATTCTTGAGGACAAGCTTGGCCTCGTTCAGGGCCTCCAGTAAAGGAGACACAATCAGAAGGTTGTCAACATAGACCAGGATGGCGGTGAACCGCTCCGGTGTCCGTCGAATGAAGAGCGAGGGATGTACCTCACTCTGTACATATCCCGCATGAGTCAGGGTGCCATTGATCTCCTGGTTCCAACATCGAGGAGATTGCTTGAGGCCGTACAAGGACTTGCGCAAGCGCCAGACCTTGTCACCGTCCTCAAAGCCGGGTGGCTGAGCCATGTAGATCTCATCCAGAGAGCCATGAAGGAACGCATTGTTCACATCCATGTGGTGTAGTTCCCAGTCATGCTGAGCCAGTATACTAAGCAAAGCTTGAGCTAAGGTAATGCGGCCAACAGGGCCGAAGGTGTCAATGTAATCGATGTCCTCAATCTGAGAGTACCCCTTGACGACCAAGCGAGCCTTGTGGCATTCCTGTGAGCCATCTTGCTTCACTTTCTTGAGAAAGACCCACTTGACCTGAATAACCTTCCTCCCAGGTGGAAGGGCGACTAGCTCGTAAACTCCTTGCTCTGGGATGGCGCGAAACTAATCCTCGCAGGCAGTGCGTCAAGCATCAGCATCCTGTGATGAGAGAGCTTCCCTTAGTGTGCCCGGATCAGGTGCCAAAGAGGGGGAGCTCTGCGTGGCAAAAGCGCACGCCTCGGTGCTAGGTCTTACGACCACAAGATTGGTTGCTGCATCACACGCGATGTGAGACTTGCGAATGATGACATCGTGCCCGAAGGGACACGCTGGGTATACCTCTGTGTGTTCAGTGCAGACACTTTGGCCTGGGGCCTTTGTGCCGGGATCGCCACTCCCAATACTATGAGTTGAGGGCCTGGGTGCAGGACCAGACATTGGCTGAGCTCCGGAGTCCAACGGTCGAAGACGACCGCCAGGCTCACGGGAGTAACCTGGGCTCGAGGGGCGCACCTCAGGCTTAGGAACAGGCACAAGCGTAGTTAGGGAGGACTGAGGCAAGAGAGCTGGTGATGTCGTGCGAGGAGATGCGGGTGTGGGAGACACGTGACTTGGGGTGATAGTAGGAGCAGGTGAGGCAGGACCATGCACAGAGGCAGGGGTGCCGACGGACACAGGTATGGTCACAGGAGTACGCACAGCTGTAGGATCATGGGTACGTGAGGGATGCGAGGGAACGGGGGTAGAAGCCGGCGGTGCTGGAGAGGTCTCTAGGCTGACAACGATGATCGCTAGGTCATCAAGAGCTGGAGACTGCGAAGTGGAGGGAGATCGAACGGACACATCAGCCTGGCGAGGGGTGCTCGCAGGCGCAGACTCTCTGATCCGGCGAGAGACTTCATGCATAGGAATTTGTGTGACAGATATCGACGTAATCGAGGTCAGATCATGGTAGGTAAGGGAATCAAAGAAGAGCGTGTCACGGGACTCAATAATTCGACGACGAGCAGGGTTCCAAGAGCGCCATGCCTTCGACCACGATGAGATGCCGACGAAGGCATACAAGCGGCCCCGCAGTGAGACCTTGGACCCCTGCTGGTCCTCGGTGTACCACACAGAAGCCAAGGATCCCCATACGCGAGCAAGGCGTAGGTCAGCATGGTGACCAAACCAAAGCTCATACGGTGTAACGTGGTCCGGAAGGGGACCGTGCGGGAGGCGGTTCTAGACCCAAGTCATGTAGGCGAAGCCCTCAAAAGCGAAGGACTCCGGGAGACCGCACTTAGACCACATAGCGCGAACCGCATCCTCCATGGTGCGGTTCCAACACTCAAAAACACTGTTCTACTGAGGAGTAGCAGGAGCGGACCCCTGGTGAAAAATCCCGTGCTCATCGAAGAAGCTATCCATCTCGCCTAGAAACTCGCCACCACGATCTGAGCGGAAGGTGTGCAGCGTGTGGCTGGACTGAAGCTCAGCCATCACTAGCCAGAGGTAAACTGCGAGAGCGGCGTCACTCTTCTGGCACAGACTGTAGACCCACTGCTTTCGAGTGCAGTCATCAGTCACGGTGAGGAGGTATCGACCCCAATCGGACAAAGACTCGATAGGAAGAGGACCAAGGAGGTCCGAATGGACTAACTCGAGAGGGTGAAGGGCGCGAGAGCGGGAGTCAGTGTAAGTGCAGCGATGCATCTTACCCTAGGCACAGAAGATGCAGTCGGTCTTGGGCGACTTCTCGAAAGAAATTGCCTCGAGACCGAGAGCGGGCTGTGTCCGAATGAGCTTTAACAAAGTATCAGATCCCACATGACACAGATGGCGATGAAGCATCGCTTTTGCTGTGGAGACAGGACACCGGTGACAAAAACACGAGCTAAGGGGGAGGAAGAGCAAGGAGCGGAAGTCAGGGAAACACGATACAGATAATCCACAACAGAGGCACAAAGATAAATGCTACGAGTGTCAATAGCAGTCACAGTCGCGAACTCGGCAGTGTGCTCCACAGAGAGTCCCATCAGTGTGCAAGCATGGAAAGAAGACAAACTGAGCTCAAGGTCAGGCACAAACATCACCTTGGAGAGATACAAGTGGCCAGACAGACCATCGAAATGCACGAACCCAACACCCTGGAGTGGCAAGGACTAACCAGAGCCTGTGCGAACGGAATGAACAGACGCAACATGGCCGAGAACGACAAAATCACTAGGACAACACGTCATGTGATGAGTGGCACCTGAATCGATGATCCAAGTGCCATCGGAATCATGACTGGAGGACGTCAGTGTACAACGGGCAATGGAACACTCGGCCTCAGACAGACACTCGGTATCAGGTGGGGAGGAAGGATGAAGGGCACACCAGTGAGACTCATGAATCCAATCTGTACAATCAAGCCCATCGTCATCACATGCCAACTATGCCCCCCCACACGAGTCATCCCGGGTCACCAGAAGAGACCGACCGACAGTCTGTGAACCACCCGGCTGTGAAAACACACTTGCACCTCCTTGAAAGCAGTGCGCCAGAATGTGGTGGAGCTCGGCGATGGTGCGGTCACGTGCGTCATGGTCGTCACTAGTTGCTGGTGAAGAAGCGGGATCTGCTGCGGTCGTGGTCGCCGCGCCTCCGGAGGATGTGTTGCGCGATGTAGACCGGAGTGCGTGCGCAGCCTCGAGCTCGCAAGTAATCCATGCCCAGTCAAGCGGCTGCCGGAACTCGGTGTAGCGATGGGCGCCTCCATAGTTGTAGCAGTGAACGGAGCGTCCACCGCTACTGCCCGATGACGGCTGCTACTGCGGCTGCTGTTGCAGCTGCTGCTGGCTCGAGCCGCGCTTTCGTCGCCCCTTCTTCCCCTGTGCTACTGCCGCGACACCCTTTGTCTGAGTCGGTGTAATCGGGGTGGAAGGGGAGGAGGATGACAAAGTGGAGGATGGAGAAGGGGTCTACAGGAGGGGCATCGGTGGTGATGCAACGACTGCTGCAGCAATGGAAGTCTCTTGATGAGCCACGAATGCCTCACGGGCTGAAGTCACCTAGAGGAAAAGCTGGTGTGCCCAGGGAAGAAGCTGTAGTGAGGCCGATAAAGGCTCGAGCACGGCGTCGCTGTACCGCGTGAAGATGTCGGTGTGCTCAAGGCAAACCCTGAGCATGATCGTGCGGAGCGCCCACAGCTGTGTACCTCCTGAGGTCCCAAGGCGTGTGCAGATGCGCATAGTGCGTCGCCAATAGTCTACTGCGGGCTAGGTAGGCCCCTAGCAAGGGGAGTGAAAGGCATGGATGTGTACAGTGCGGGTGGCGTGCGTCTTTGCAGCAAGCAAGGACAACGCTAGGTCCCAGCCCCTACGTGGATCAGCGCAGGTGCCTGTGCCCGCCTCGCCAAGGAACGGACAAAAGTCAGTGACGGTCTCGCGCTGCATGGCGTAGAGGAGTCCGCGCATCGCCCTAGCTACTGTTAGTACCTTAGCTTGGTCTGTGCCCTGATACGGACTGTGGTAGTAGGGCCACACGCCCTCTGAGGTGGCCCAGACCTGAAAGAGGATCTCCCAGCAGTCAAAGCCGTCCTCGCTGACATACCAGGGGGGCGGCGTCTCGTAGTCCTTGGGTTGCCGCTCTGTAGGGAGAGCAACCACACGCTGGAAAGGACGAGAGATGGGAAAGACGCCGGGAAGAGGGAAGTCGCTGGGGTGGAGGTCAGGCGACGATCGAGGCTCCGGAAAGCGTGATGTGTGTGGGGACCGAGAGCGCGTATGAAGCTGGTGGATACACTCTTGAAGCATACGAATCTCACGCTTGGGGGAGTCGCCCTCCTTGCCTGGCATGTCTGGATCCTTGTCCCAAGGCTCAGGAGGTGGCGGGTCGGCTCCAACTCTTGTCTTCGGTGCTAGAGCTGACTGCTGTGTAGAGGGTGCGACCCCGGCCGCTCCCTCAGAAGTCTGTCGCAGAGTCGTGGAATGACCTCGAAGGAGCCCGGTGAGTATACGGATGGCGTCATTCCGCTCTTGCTACCGTCAACGCATCTTGTCCTGCAGGCTCCGCAGGTCCTCAATGGCCTGCAAACGTGGACTCATGATCCCTGAGGAGGAAGAAGAGGGATCTAGCACCCCTTTTCCCTTCTCGTCGAACGGAGCCATGGTGCCGCTCATTATGGGCCGAGACGTCGAAGTGGTCGAATTGCAGGACAGTGAGCGTTTCTCGAGGAGATGAAATGCCAGCAACGTTTGACCCTCCGACCAAAAATTTCATTAAGGCACGTGCTGACGTGAGCAGAAATTTTCTGACGTCAGCAAAACCTGATGACGTCAGCAAGTCAAGATGTTGACTTTAGCTCCTTTTTTTGGTCAACCCTTGCGACTGTTGCGCGAGCTGGCGGCCGCTTCCCAACAGCCACGCGCCAGCTGCGTGGAAGCTACGTGGTAGCTTCCGCTCAGCTGTTACTGCTGCGTCGTCAGTTGTAACACCAGCTGTGCGGCTGCGTGCGGAGCGATCGTTTTGTCGTTGCGCGCGCGGCTGTGGTAGCAGCCACGTGCTGCTACTGCTGTTGCTGGGCGCTGTTGCAACTGCCGCACACTGCTACTGCTCCAGCTGCTACGCTACTGCTGATGCCGCTACTGTTGCTGCGCTATTGCTGCTACCGCTGGTGCCATTGTTGCTGCGCTATTGTTGTGCCACTGCCGTCGCTGCTACTGCTGTCATCGCTACTACTGCCGCCGCTGCTGCTACGCTGCTGCTATGCTGCTGCCGCCGCACGCTGCTGTTGTGGTGCTACCGCCATGTGCTGCTGCCACTACTGCTATTGCCGCTGCTGTTGTGCTGCTACTCTACTGCACTGCTTCTGTTGTTGTTGGATGCTGCTGGCAACTACAGTCTCACGTGGTGATGATGAGCGACGTGGAGACCGGTATGCTGCCGTCAACGGGTCCCTGTGGATCAGCTGCAGCTATGGCCCTCACTGCTACTGCTCTCCTGCGTCTCTGCTGCACAGCTCGGTGAGAACTGTCTCACTGCTTTGATACCATGAGAAGATGCATAGAAGCTTCCCAGCGACACAGCCGCTGGCTGGGCATCAGTGCTTGGTCAGACGGTGACGACAATCACAAGTCGTGCATGCACCGGCAAGGGTCTGGCTAGGAGACACAAGGCAAAGTGTCTGAATGCTTCAATAGAATTTGCAGAGAGAGATGACAAATGGCAGGTCCATGGCATAAGTACCTGCCGCGGCGCACGGCGGGTGTCGCACGTGGCAGTGCAAGGTCTATCCTAAAACCGGCCCAAAACCACTGTTTTGGCCGTAACTCTACGCACACATGTTAGAACGCTACGCCGTATGAACCTAGACATGCAGAATCACAAAGCGGACGCTACGAATGGTCACATGCATGCATCCGGCATGAAACAATGGACACATAAAGCAAAAAAATGCACATCAGGCCCACGGCCAGTCCACCGATAAAGTCCTATGTGATGCAGAAAGAACCGCAAGAGGTCCCGGGTAGCGTCCAGAGCTCTGGAACGGTCGTTGATCAGCTCCAAGCTGGTAGTCCGCCACCAGATGACGTATCGGTACCACCAGGGTCTGCATTAGGGATGTGCACGAGTATGGACATGGCTGAGTGGTCACAGTAAACTATACAGGTCAATAGGAACGTCACAAATCACAACACTTGGCTCACCGCGCGATCCTTGGTGGTGGCACCTCTCCTGCCGCCATCTACGCTTCCGCCGGCAGTTCCAGTCTCTGCCACAGCTAGGGCCGAGCTCAGACTGCTTCCTCTACGTGCTGCTGATCACACACGAGCAGCCGTAGCAGCTACTTTGTCAATAACAGCTGCAGCCGTGGCCATATCTGACGTGCAAGGCAAGGCAGCCGCAGGCAAGGCAGCTGCAAGCAAGGCAGCCGCAAGGCAAGGCAGCCACATGGCAAGGCAGCCGCAAGGCAAGGCAGCCGCAAGGCAAGGCAGCCGCACGGCAAGGCAGGCGCAAGGCATCCGCAACCGGCAAGGCAACCGCAGGGCAGGCGCAAGGCAGGCAAGGCATCCGCACCTCTCACAGGAGCGGGGTTGGCTTCAGTCGCCACCAATCCGCAGTTGCAACTCCGGCATCAGTAGCCATTACCACGCTGGTAACAATGTCTACAGTCGCAGCCACTCCAATCGTAGCAAGAGGAGCAGAGATAGAAGAGACTACAGTGGCGGCTGCCATCACGTCTTGTCCCTAGCTGCAGCATTAGCATGTGCAGACCCAGTTGCAGGAAAACAAGCATCGGGAGCACTAGTAGCAACAGCAGCGGTAGTGGCGGCAGCAACAACAGCAGCAACAACAGCAGTAGTAGGAGCGGCAGCATCACCAGCATTGGCAGCCGCAAGCAAAACATCATCCGTTGCTGCGTAGTGGGGGTCGGTGGGAGTCGTGCCAATCTTGAGCGCGACAGCAGCAGCAGCGTCCACCACCGTACGCACGCACCACTGCAGTGGTGCGAGGTGCCAAGCTGGCTTCTCGGACCTGCCGGGTGCGCCATCTCTTGCTGACCACCACGTGGAGCGATCGGCGCGCCAGTCCAGTCACCGGAGAGACGACGTGCACGCGGTCGAGGATGCCCCAACTTCGTCGTGGGCTGCACCACAAAGCCCGGTAAGCCCCAGTCACCTTGCTTCCTCTGAGGGGGTCCAGCCGCTACACAGAACTGCTCTCGTGTCCTTGTACTCCATTGTGTGTCGCGACACAGTGGAGCTTGCACATAAGCTCACCCGAGTCGCTTGCGCCGTGATAAACGCCGCCGTTGCAGCTGCCGCCACATTTGCCGCAGCAGGCCGTGCTGCACGCGCCCCTGCCTCAACGTCCGCTGGACTTGCTACGGAGGCATACACTAAGGCCGCAGTAGTAGCTGGACCCATAGGTGCGGCAGCGGCAGATATTAGGATGCAATTAGCTGTAGCCGCAACTTCTGTGGCTTCTTGTACAGCTTCTACAGCCTCTACTGTGTCTGCAGCCGCTTCAGCCATCTGCAACTCCACAGCCGTTGCCGTTGCATCTGCCGCATATGCACCCTCCGAAATCACCATCCTCATAGCAGCGGCCATCTCTGAAGTAGCAGTCCTACCTACTGTCGGTGCTGCCTTCACCACAGGCGTTCTGGCCCTGGTGGTGCCAGCTGCATCCCTCCTCTCTATTATGTCCGCTGCATCTGCTTCCATTGTCGGACCTCTCCTTGCCTTTTTGCGTAGCCCACCTCGCCCCTCGTGAGGGCTTGTGGCATCTTTCTCTCTCTCCTGCTTACACGTTGCCTCTCTCTCCGTTGTGGCTTGGTTGTGTGACGTGGGTCGGGTTGTCCTGTAGGACATCCAACACGCCTAAGGCACTCCCAGTTTTCCCACCCCCACTGGGGCAGGGGAAACTCTGCCGGAAGTTTTTCGACGGGGCCCCTCTGTCGTCACCATGCCTGGTGAGGACGAGTCAGTCATTGCGACTCTTCAGCGCCAGCTGGCCCTTGCTCGTGAGGCTCAGCAGGAAGTTGAGGACCGTCTCAAGCTTGCTGAGGACAATCGCGTCGCCTTTGCTGATGAGGTCGCCGCCATAGTGCTGCGTCGCCTCCCGTTGCCTCTACCGCGACCAACACCACTCCTTCTGCACGCACCTCTTCTTCTTCTGGCACTGCCTCTGTTGTGCCCACTGGCCACACCGCTACTACTTCCACTCTTCTTGTGCCTCGCCAGCATGACTTCTTTTCTCAACCCCCCGCACTTACCACTGGGCTTGTCTTCTCCTCCTGAGAGGTGCGTTTCAGCGCTTGGGCGCAAGGCGAGCAGTTGTGGGAGTACTACTCCCTCGCTGTTGCTCCTTTTGCACCACTTGCTGCTGAGTCTGCCCGTGCTGTTCGCGCTCTCATCACCACTGCCCCTGAAACGCTGATTGATGATGTTGGCACCTACAATGCTGACCCTGCTACCCAACGCCTTGCTGACCCCATCGGCGCATACGCCATGCTGCACCGCCGTTCCACCATTACTGGCCAAGCCGCTTAGAGCGCGCTTACAATTCAATTCAACACACTCCTCATGTGTGCTGATGAGACCGCTGATGCCTATTGGGCTCGTGGTCTCAACCTACTTCGTGAGCTTGACGATGCAGCACCTGGCCAGCTCTCCGCCGTTTTGACCATTGTCAACGGCCTCATTCCTGAGCTGTCCGATCTCCTCCACGACGTCAAAGCTGATGAGCTGGAGCGCCTCGCATTACAGCCGGTCCCTCATTGGGCTCGCACCTCCGGCTCCTCTGCACCCTCGCCATCTGGTTCCGGTGGCCCATCACGCTCCTCCGCCCCACCTTCGGCTCAGGCTCACGCCGCCTCCGGCATGCTTTATCTTCCGCCACCTGACCCCTATCCCTAGGGCTGGCCACCTCCTTACGGGGCCCTTACGTATGCTGGTCCCCCGTCCTCTGCCTACACCGTTCCACAGTGGTTCCCGCCTTCCTCCGGCGCGTCTACACTAGCTCCGCCGGCGTCTATGGATGGTGATCGCGGTGATCGGGAGCGCCTCCTTGAGCATCTCCGTCTTCGCCATCAAGGAGGTAAGGGTGTTGCATCGCTGGCCAGAGGTCTTGTGTGTCAGAATGACGGTGTCCTTCGTGGGGATCCTACTCGTCACGTTCAGGGTGTCTTGTGTGTGATTTTGTTCCTTGGATAGAGCGTTGGCAGTCAGAATTCCTTCCTCGTTGTCTCTCCCTTCGTACCTTGTCTTCGTCCTCCGTTGGCACTGCCGCCACGTCCAGTGTGCTGCCCTCTGTGCGTGTGTCCTGTGGCCTCTGGGTCCTTGACTCCGAGGCGACCCACCACATGACTTCCGTGCGGTCCTCTTTCGTCTCATTAGGTCCCGTCGGTTCTTTCCGCTTTGTTCGTACTGGGTCTGATCAGTTGCTGCCGGTTCAGGGTGGGGGCGTCGTGCGCTTTGTTGGACCTAGAGGTGCTCTGTACCTACCTGACATTCTGTATGTGCCTTCGCTGGAGCTCAGCCTCCTGTCTGTGCCGTCCCTGGATGATCAAGGTATGGACTTCACTGCTGGCCGTGGTGTTGACACTGTCTCTCTTCGTTCCTCCCAGCGTCCTATTCTCCGTGGCGTAAAGTGCGGCAAACTCTATCGTGTTCCCTTGCATGCCCCCTCCGCTCCTGCCGTCGGCGCTACTCTTGCTCACGTTGCACCCTCTCTTGCTCCTGACCTCGTCCGTCTCTTGCATCTTCACCTTGGTCATGTCCACAGTGATGCCATTCATAGCATGCTTTGTCTCCAGTCTGGTCTCGGCCTCTCGCCCTCCAGCTTTCCTGCCCCTTGTCCTGCCGATTGTCTTGATTGTGCACAAGGAAAGATGCATCGCTCTCCCTTCTCTCCTTCTGAGTCTCACTCGACCCATCCCCTTGATCGCGTTCATGCGGATGTCATACGGCCTCTACCTCATGACCTCCTTGGTGACGTGGGTCGCTACGTCTTATGTCTTACCGATGACTCTTCTCGTTTTTGCTGGGTGTTGGCGCTCCGTCATAAGAGCGATGTTTGTTCTGTCGTTGAGTCATGGCTTGTTCAGGCTGAGCGTGCTTGTCAGCGGTCGCTGCGCGTCTTCCGCAGCAACCGTGGCGGCGAATTCCTTGGTCCCACCGCTTGTCTCCTAAAGTCTTGTGGGGTGTGTCTGGAGGCATCAGCTCCGTACACACCTCAACAAAATGGTGTCTCTGAGCGTTGGAACCGGACGCTTGCCGACGGTGTCTGCACGCTTCTGTCCGATTCTGGTCTGCCGCCCCTCTTTGCCTTCGAAGCTATGTGCTACATGACGTGGGTATGGAACCGTGTTCCCCACGGCCCGTTTCCCTGCACTATCACACCGTTTGAGCGTTGGCATGGTCATCGGGCCGACCTTCGTCTGGCTTGGGTATGGGGTAG
>SZWC01002289.1:7088-19792 GCA_023375785.1 Penium margaritaceum
TACTTACACCTACTTACACGTACTTATACACACTTTTACGCACTTACACACACTTACACGCACTTACACGCACTTACACATACCTACACACACTTACACGCACTTACACAAACTTACACATACTTACATGTACTAACACGCACTTGCACATACTTACACGCACTTACATGCACTTACACGCACTTACACTTACTTACACGCACTTACACGTACTTACACGTACTTGTATACACTTGCACACACTTACACGCAATTACACGTACTTACATGCACATACGTGCACTTACACACACGTACACGCACTTATACGTACTTACACGCACTTTACAGGCACTTACACGCACTTACACACACTTACAGGCACTTACACGTACTTACACACACTTACAGGCACTTACACGTACTTACACACACTTACAGGCACTTACACGTACGTACACGCACTAACACGCACTTACACAGACTAACGCAAACTTGCACACACTTACACGTACATACACGCACTTACACACACGTACACGCACTTGCATACACATACACACACTTATACATACTTACACGCACTTACGCGCACTTACACGGACTTACATGCACCTACACGTACTTACACATACTTACACATACTTTCATGCACTTACACGCACTTACACGCACTTACACGCACTTACACGCACTTATATGCACTTACACATACTTACACGTACTTACACGCATATACGCACTTATACACACTTACACGTACTTACACGTACTTACACACACTTACACGTAACTACACGCACTTACACGTACTTACACACACTTGCACATACTTACACGCACTTATACGCACTCACATGCACTTACACATTATTACACACACTTACACGCACTTATACGCACTTACATGCACTTACGCACACTTACACACACATAGATGCACTTACACATACTTACATAAATTTACACGTACTTACACGCATATACGCACTTATACACACTTACATGCACTTACGCACACTTACACACACATAGATGCACTTACACATACTTACATAAATTTACACGTACTTACACGCATATACGCACTTATACACACTTACATGCACTTACGCACACTTACACACACATAGATGCACTTACACATACTTACATAAATTTACACGTACTTACACGCATATACGCACTTATACACACTTACATGCACTTACGCACACTTACACACACATAGATGCACTTACACATACTTACATAAATTTACACGTACTTACACGCATATACGCACTTATACACACTTACATGCACTTACGCACACTTACACACACATAGATGCACTTACACATACTTACATAAATTTACACGTACTTACACGCATATACGCACTTATACACACTTACATGCACTTACGCACACTTACACACACATAGATGCACTTACACATACTTACATAAATTTACACGTACTTACACGCATATACGCACTTATACACACTTACATGCACTTACGCACACTTACACACACATAGATGCACTTACACATACTTACATAAATTTACACGTACTTACACGCATATACGCACTTATACACACTTACATGCACTTACGCACACTTACACACACATAGATGCACTTACACATACTTACATAAATTTACACGTACTTACACGCATATACGCACTTATACACACTTACATGCACTTACGCACACTTACACACACATAGATGCACTTACACATACTTACATAAATTTACACGTACTTACACGCATATACGCACTTATACACACTTACATGCACTTACGCACACTTACACACACATAGATGCACTTACACATACTTACATAAATTTACACGTACTTACACGCATATACGCACTTATACACACTTACATGCACTTACGCACACTTACACACACATAGATGCACTTACACATACTTACATAAATTTACACGTACTTACACGCATATACGCACTTATACACACTTACATGCACTTACGCACACTTACACACACATAGATGCACTTACACATACTTACATAAATTTACACGTACTTACACGCATATACGCACTTATACACACTTACATGCACTTACGCACACTTACACACACATAGATGCACTTACACATACTTACATAAATTTACACGTACTTACACGCATATACGCACTTATACACACTTACATGCACTTACGCACACTTACACACACATAGATGCACTTACACATACTTACATAAATTTACACGTACTTACACGCATATACGCACTTATACACACTTACATGCACTTACGCACACTTACACACACATAGATGCACTTACACATACTTACATAAATTTACACGTACTTACACGCATATACGCACTTATACACACTTACATGCACTTACGCACACTTACACACACATAGATGCACTTACACATACTTACATAAATTTACACGTACTTACACGCATATACGCACTTATACACACTTACATGCACTTACGCACACTTACACACACATAGATGCACTTACACATACTTACATAAATTTACACGTACTTACACGCATATACGCACTTATACACACTTACATGCACTTACGCACACTTACACACACATAGATGCACTTACACATACTTACATAAATTTACACGTACTTACACGCATATACGCACTTATACACACTTACATGCACTTACGCACACTTACACACACATAGATGCACTTACACATACTTACATAAATTTACACGTACTTACACGCATATACGCACTTATACACACTTACATGCACTTACGCACACTTACACACACATAGATGCACTTACACATACTTACATAAATTTACACGTACTTACACGCATATACGCACTTATACACACTTACATGCACTTACGCACACTTACACACACATAGATGCACTTACACATACTTACATAAATTTACACGTACTTACACGCATATACGCACTTATACACACTTACATGCACTTACGCACACTTACACACACATAGATGCACTTACACATACTTACATAAATTTACACGTACTTACACGCATATACGCACTTATACACACTTACATGCACTTACGCACACTTACACACACATAGATGCACTTACACATACTTACATAAATTTACACGTACTTACACGCATATACGCACTTATACACACTTACATGCACTTACGCACACTTACACACACATAGATGCACTTACACATACTTACATAAATTTACACGTACTTACACGCATATACGCACTTATACACACTTACATGCACTTACGCACACTTACACACACATAGATGCACTTACACATACTTACATAAATTTACACGTACTTACACGCATATACGCACTTATACACACTTACATGCACTTACGCACACTTACACACACATAGATGCACTTACACATACTTACATAAATTTACACGTACTTACACGCATATACGCACTTATACACACTTACATGCACTTACGCACACTTACACACACATAGATGCACTTACACATACTTACACGCACTTACACACACTTACAAGAATGTACACGCACTTACACAAACTAACACACACTTACACACACATAGATGCACTTACACATACTTTCACGTACTTACACACACTTAAACACACTTATACACACTTATACACACTTACACACACTTACACGCACTTACACACACTTATACACACTTACACACACTTACACACACTTACACGCACTTACACGCACTTACACGCACTTACACGCACTTACACGTACTTACACAAACTTACACGTAGTTACACGCACTTACACGTACTTACACAAACTTACACACACTAGCACGTACTAGCCCGCACTGGCACACACTTACACGCACTTACACACACTTACACGTACTTACACGCACGTATTCACACTTATACGTACTTACACGCACTTACATGTACTTACACGCACTTACACAAACGTATACGTACTTATACACACTTACACACACTTACGCGTACTTACACACGTACACACACTAACACGCACTTACACATACTTACACGCACTTATACAAACTTACACATACTTACACGCACTTACATACACTTACATACACTCACACACACTTACATGTACTCACACACACTTATACGCACTTACACGCACTTACACACACTTACACGCACTTACACATACTTACACGCACTTACATACACTTACATACACTCACACACACTTACATGTACTCACACACACTTATACGCACTTACACGCACTTACACACACTTACACGCACTTACACGCACTTGCATGCACTTACACGCACTGACACAAACTCACACGCACTTACACAAACATACACACACTTACACACACTTATACACACTTACATGCACTTACACGCACTTATACAAACTTAAACGGACGTATGCGAACATACATGCACTTATATGCACTTACACGAAGTTGTACGCATCTACACAAACTTACACGCACTTACACGCACTCACACGTATTTACATGCACTTATACGTACTTACATACACTTGCACACACTTACACACACTTACACGCACTTACACACACTGACACAAACTCACACGCACTTACATGCACTTACACAAACTTACACACACTTACATGCACTTACACCAACTTACACAAACTTACATGTACTTACACACATGTACACGCACTTACATGCACTTACAAGCACTTACACGCACTTACACAAATGTACACGCACTTACACGCACTTACACGAACTTACACGTACTTACACCATCTTAGACGCACTTACACACACTCACACGCACTCACACGCACTTACACATACTTAAACAAACTTACACGTAATTACACGCACTTACACACACTTACACAATCTTACACGCACCGCCACGAATTCACACACACTTACACGCACTTACATGAACTTATACACACTTACACGTACGCACACAAACTTACATGAACTTACATGCACTTATACGCACTTACACACACTTAAACGTACTTACACATACTTACACGCGCTTACACGCACTTACACGCACTTACATGCAATTACACGTACTTACACGCACTCAGACACACTTACACAAACTAATACGCACTTACACAAACTTCCACGCACTTACACGCACTTACACGCACTTCCATGTACGTACACACATTACACGCACTAACATGCACTTACACACACTTACATGCACTTACACGCACTTACACGTACTTACATGCACTTACACGCACTTGCATGCACTTGCGCATACTTACACACACTTACACACACTTACACGCATTTATACCTACTTACACGCTCTTACACACACTTACACACACTTACACGCACTTACACGCACTTCCACGTACTTACACAAACTTACATATACTTACACACACTTACACGAACATACATGCACTAACACGTACTGACACGCACTTACACGCACTTACACACACTTACACATACTTACACGTACTTACGCGTACTTACATGTACTTATACGCACTTACACACGTTTACACACACTTACACGCACTTACATGCACTTATATGCAGTTACACGCACGTACACGCACTTACATGCACTTACACTCACTTACACGCACTTACACATACGTATACGCACTTACACAAACTTACACACACTTACACACACCTACACATACTAACATGCACTTACACGCACTTGCACGTACTTACACAAACTTACACGCACTTATACGCACTTACACGCACTTACACGGATTTACACAAACGTACATGCATTAACACGCACTTACACCAAATTACACGAACATACACGCACTTACCTGTACTTACACACACTTACACATACTTACACGCACTTACACGCACTTTCACGCACTGACACGACTCACACAGACTTACACACACTTATACGCATCTACACGCACTTACACACACTGACACGCACGTATACGCACTTACACACGCACTTACATGCACTTACGCACACTTACACACACATACATACACTTACACAAACTTGCACGCACTGGCACACACTTACACGCACTTACACGTACTTATACGCACTTACACGTACTTACACGTACTTACATGCACTAACACACATTTACACATACTTACACGCACTTACACACACTTACACGCACTTACACGCACTTATACGCACTTACACGCACTTACACGTACTTACATGCACTAACACACATTTACACATACTTACACGCACTTACACAGAGTTACACGCACTTACATGCACTTATACGCACTTACACATACTTAGACGCACTTGCATGTACTTGCATACGCTTACACGCACTTACATGCACCTACACGCACTTACACGTACTTGCACACACTATACCTACTTATACGTACTTTCACGCACTTACACGCACTTACACGCACTTACACGCACTTACACGAACTTATACACACTAACACACACTTATACGTACTTACACGTACTTACACATACGTACACGCATTTACACACACTTACATACACTCACATGCACTTACACATTATTACACAAACTTACACGCACTTATACGCACTTACATGCACTTACACGCACTAACACGCACTTACATGCGATTACACGCACTTACACATACTTGTACGTTTTTACACAAACTTACACGCACTTATACGCACTTACATACACGTACACGCACTTACACGCACTTACACGCACTTACACGCCTTTACACACACTTACACGCACTTACAAGCACGTTTACGCACTTATACACACTTACACACACTTACACAAATGTACACGCACTTACACGCACTTATACGAACTTGCACGCACTTACACATACACACATGTACACGCACTCACACGCACTTACACACACTTACACGCACTTGAACGCACTTACACGCACTTACACGTACTTACACGCACTGACACGAACTCACTCACACTTACACGCACTTACACGCACTTACACACACGTACACGCACTTTCACCTACTTACGTGCATTTACACACACTTACAAGAACATACACGCACTTACACAAACTAACACACACTTACACACACATAGATGCACTTACACATACTTTCACGCACTTACACACACTTAAACACACCTATAAACACTTACACACACTTACACGCACTGACACACACTTACACGCACTTACATGCACTTACACGCACTTACACGCACTTGCACGTACTTACACGGACTTACACATAGTTACACGCACTTACACGTACTTACACAAACTTACACACACTGGCACGTACTAGCACGCACTCGCACACACTTACACGCACTTACACAAACTTACACGTACTTACACGCATGTATTCACACTTATACGTACTTACACGCACTTACATGTACTTACACGTACTTACACAAACTTACACGTACTTATACACACTTACACACACTTACGCGTACTTACACACACTTACACCCACTAACACGCGCTTACACATACTTACACACACTTATACAAACTTACACACACTTACACGCACTTACATACACTTACATACACTCACACACACTTACATGTACTTACACACACTTACACGCACTTACACGTACTTACACACACTTACACGCACTTACACGCACTTCGACGCACTTATACGCACTTACACTCACTTACACACACGCACACATACTTACACGCACTTACACACACTTACACGAACGTACACACACTGGCACGCACTGGCACACACTGACACACACTTACACGCACTTACACGCACTTACACGCACTTACACGCACTTACACGCACTTACACGCACTTACACGCACTTACACGCACTTACACGCACTTACACGCACTTACACGCACTTACACGCACTTACACGCACTTACACGCACTTACACGCACTTACACGCACTTACACGCACTTACACGCACTTACACGCACTTACACGCACTTACACGCACTTACACGCACTTACACGCACTTACACGCACTTACACGCACTTACACGCACTTACACGCACTTACACGCACTTACACGCACTTACACACACTCACACGCACTTACAAAAACTTACACACACTTACACGCACTTACACGTATTTACACACACTTACACGCACTTACACGCACTTACACGCACTTACACACACTTACACGTACTTATACAGACTTACACGAACTTACACGCACTTACACACACTTCCATGCACCTACACGTACTTATACAAACTTACACGCACTTGTACATATTTACACAAACTTACACGCACGTACACGCACTTACATGCACTTACACGGACTTACACAAATTTACACGCACTTATACGCACTTACACGCACTTACACGCACTGACACACACTTACACTCACTTACACGTACATACACGCACTTTCATACACTTACACGTACTTACACGCACTTTCACACCCTTACACACACTTACACGTACTTACACGCACTTACAAACACTTACATGCACTTACACAAACTTACACATACTGGCACACACTGGCATGCACTGGCACGCACTTACACGCACTTACGTGCACTTATACGTACTTACACATACGTAGACATACTTACATATGCTAACACACACTTCCACATACTTACATGCACTTACATGAAGTTAAATGCACTTACACGCACTTACACGCTCTTACACGTACTTAGACGCACTTGCATATACTTGCACACACTTACACGCACTTACACACACTAACACGCACTATACGCACTTACACGCACTTACACATACTTCACATACACTCACACATACTTAAACGCACTTACACTCACTTACACGTACTTACATGCATTTATACGTACTTACACGCTCTTTCGTGTACTTACACAAACTTATACGCACCTACACACACTTACACAAACTTACACGCACTTATACGTACTTACACGCACTTACACGCACTTACATGTATGTACAGGCATTTACACGTACTTACACAAACTTACACACACTTACACGCTCTTACACGTACTTACACACACTTACACGCATTTACATGCACTTACATGCACTTACACGTACTTACACAAACGTATACGCACTTACACACACTTACACGCACTTACACACACTTGCTCGCACTTACACGCACTTACACGTACTCACACGCACTTATATGCACTTATACGCACTTACATGCACTTACACGTAATTACACGCACTTACACAAATGTACACGCACTTACAGGCACTTACCAAACTTACACGTACTTACACACACTCACACATACTTACACACACTTACACAAATGTACACGCACTTACAGGCACTTATACAAACTTACACGCACTTACACACACTTACACGCACTTACATGCACTCATACGCACTTACACGCACTTACACACTCTTACACGCACTTACACGTCCTTAAACGCAGTTACACACACTCACACACACTGACACCAAGTCCTACGTACTTACATGCACGTACATAAACTTACACACACTTACGCGATCTTACATAAACTTACATGCACTTACACATACGTGCATGCACTTACACGTACTTACACACAATAACATGCACTTACACGAACTTACATGTACTTACACGCACTTACACACACTTACACGCACTCACACGCACTTACACATTCTTACACGCACTTACACGCACTTACACGCACTTACATGCACTCACACACACTTACACACACTTGCACGCACTTATACGCACTTAGACATACTTATACGCACTTACACGGACTTAAACGCACTTATATGCACTTACATATACCTATATGCTCTTACACGTACTTACACAAACTTACACGTACATACACGCACTTACACACACTTACGCGTAGTTACACGCACTTACACACACTAATACACACTTACATATACTTACATGCACTTACACAAACTTACACGCACTTACACGCACTTATATGCACTTACACGCACTTACACATACTTACACGCACTTGTATGCACTTGCACACACTTACACTCACTTAAAGGCACATACACGCACTTACACACACTTACACGCTCTTACACTCACTTACACGCACTTACATGCACTTATACGCACTGACACGCACTTTCACATACTTATACACACTTACACACACTTACACGTACTTACACGTACATACACGCACTATATGTATTTACACACACTTACACAAACTTACACGCACTTATACACACTTACATGTACTTACACAAACTTACACGCACTTACACGCACTTACACACACTTACACGCACTCACACGTACTCACACGCACTTACACGCACTTATATGCACTTACATATACCTATATGCTCTTACACGTACTTACACAAACTTACACGCACTTATATGCACTTACATATACCTATATGCTCTTACACGTACTTACACAAACTTACACGCACTTATATGCACTTACATATACCTATATGCTCTTACACGTACTTACACAAACTTACACGCACTTATATGCACTTACATATACCTATATGCTCTTACACGTACTTACACAAACTTACACGCACTTATATGCACTTACATATACCTATATGCTCTTACACGTACTTACACAAACTTACACGCACTTATATGCACTTACATATACCTATATGCTCTTACACGTACTTACACAAACTTACACGCACTTATATGCACTTACATATACCTATATGCTCTTACACGTACTTACACAAACTTACACGCACTTATATGCACTTACACGCACTTACACGCACTTATATGCACACACACACACTTACACGCACTCACACGTACTCACACGCACTTACACGCACTTACACGCACTTGCACGCACTTACACACGCTTGAAGGCACTTACACGCACTTACACGCACTGACACAAACTCACACGTACTTACACACACTTACACGAACTTACATACACTTACATATATTTACACAAACTTACACAAATTTACACACACTTACACACACTTACACGCACTTAAAGGCGCTTACTCGCACTTACACACACTTACACAGACTTATACGCACTTACACGTACTTACACGCACTTACATGCACTTACACATACTTATACACACTTCTACAAACTTATACGCACTGGCATGTGCTAGCACGCACTTACATGTACTTATACGCACTTACACGTACTTACACGCACTTACATGCACTTACACATACTTATACACACTTCTACAAACTTATACGCACTGGCATGTGCTAGCACGCACTTACATGTACTTATACGCACTTACACGTACTTACTCACTTGCATGCACTTACACGCCCTTACACGCACTTACACGCACTTCCACGTGCATACACGCACTTATACGCACTTACACGGACTTACACGCACTTATACGCACTTATACGTACTTCCACGTACTTACACGCACTTACACGCACTAACACGCACTTACACATACTTACACATACTTTCACATACATATTTGACTTACACGCATTTACACACACTTATACGCACTAACACGCACTTAAACGCACTTACACACACTTGTATGCACTTGCAATCACTTACACACACTTACATGCACTGATACGCACTTTCATGCACTTACACGCACTTACACGTACTTACACGAACTTACATGCACTTACACGCACTTACACACACTTACACACACTTATGCACACTTACACGCACTTACACATACTCACACGCACTTGTATGTACTTGTACACACTTACACCCACTTACACGCACTTATATGCACTTATACGCAATTACACGTACTTACACGTACTTACACGCACTTACACACACTTACACGTACTTATACAACTTACACACACTTACACAGACTTACACGCACTTACACGCACTTACACGTACTTATACACACTTACAGGCACTTACACGCACTTACACGAACGTATACGCACTTACATGCACTTACATGTACTTACACGCACTTGAACGCACTTACACACACTTACACGTACTCACACGCACTTACATGCACTTACATTCACTTACATGAACTTACACACAATCACACGCACTTACACGCCCTTACACGTACTTACACGTACTGACAAGAACATACACACACTTACGCGTACTTACACGCACCTACATACACTTACACGAACGTACACTCACTAACACGCACTTACACAGACTTACACGCATTTACATGCACTTAGATGTACTTACACGTACTCATACACACTTACACGCACTCACACACACACTTACAAGCACTTACACGCACTTGCACGTACTTACACGTACTTCCATACACTTACACGCACTTACACGCACTTACACGTACTTACATGCACTTACACGCACTTGCATACACTTGTACACACTTATACGTACTTACACGCACTTACACGCACTTACACGCACTTACACCTACTTACACGCACTTACACGAACTTACACGCACTTACTTGCACTTACACGCACTTAAATGCACTTACACGTACTTAGACGTACGTATACGCACTTACATCCACTTACACGCACTTAAACACACATACACGCACTTACACACACTTACACACACATACACATATTTACATGCACTTATATGCACTTACACACTCTTACATACACTTTCACACACAGACCCAAACTTACACACACTTACGCACACTTACACATACTTACCACACTTATACGAACGTACACGCACTTATACACACTTACACGAACTTACATGCACTTACATGCACTTACACACACTTACACGCACTCACACGCACTTACACGCACTCACACACATTTACACACACTTACACACACTTACACGTACTTACACGTACTTACACGTACTTACAC
>SZWC01002289.1:22310-34124 GCA_023375785.1 Penium margaritaceum
ACGTACTTATACGTACTTTCACATACTTTCACGTGCTTACATGCACTTACAAGTACCTACACGCACTTATACGTACATACACACACTTACACACACTTACACATATTTATATGCATTTACATGCACTTACACGCACTTACACGCATTTGTACGCATTTACATGCACTTATACGTACTTACATGCACTTACACGCACTTAGACGCACTTACACATACTTACACATACTTACACGAACTTACACGCACTTACACGCACTTACACGTACCTACACACACTTACACACACTTACACGCACTTACACGCACTCACACAAACTTACACCTACTTAGACAAACTTACACGAACGTAAACACACTTACACACACTTACACACATGTACATGCACTTACACGTACTTACATGCACGTACACGTACTTACACAAACGTACACGCACTTGCACGCATTTACACGAACTTAAACCTACTTCCATGCACTTACACACACCTCCACGTACTTAAATACACTTACACACGCTTACACACACTTGCACGCCCTTACACGCACTTGCACGCACTTACACGCACTTACACGCACTTACACAAACTGACACAAACTCACACAAACTTACACACACTTACATGCACTTACACACACTTATACACACTTACACGCACTTACACGTACTTACACGCACATACACATACTTACACAAACTTACACGTACTTACACGCACTTACACACCCTTATACACACTTACAAACACATACACACACTAACACAAACTTACACACACTGGCACACACTGGTACGCATTGGGACGCACTTACACGCACTTACACGCACTTATACATACTTACACGCACTTCCACGCACTTACATGCACTTACACGCACTTGCATGCACTTACACACACTTAAACACACTTACACATACTTACATGCTCGTATACGCACTTACACACACTAACACGCACTTACACATACTTATACGTACTTACGCGAACTTATATGCACTTACACACATTTATACGCACTTACACGCACTTACATGCACTTGCATGCACTTGCATATACTTACACGCACTTACACGTACTTACACGCACTTACACATACTTACACGCACTTAGACGCACTTACACGCACTTACACACACTTTCATGCACTTACACAAACTTACCCACACTAACACGCACTGACACTACTTACACAAACTTACACGCACTTACACGCACTTACATGTACTTGCACGTACTTACACGTACTTACATGTACTTATACTAACTTACACGTACGTACACGCACTTACACGCACTTACACGCACTTATACACACTTACACGTACTTATATGCACTTACACGCACTTACACAAACTTGCACGCACTTACACGCACTTACACAAACTTACACGTACTTACACACACTGACACACACTCACATGCACTTACACGCACTTACACATACACGCACTTACACGCACTTACACGCACTTACAGGTACTTACAGGTACTTACACACACTTACACATAATAACACGCACTTACACACATTGACACACACGTACACGCAGTTACACGCACTTGAACGCACTTACACAGACTTACATGTGCTTACACGTACCTGCACGCATTTACACGTACTTACACGCATTTACACGCACTTACATGGACTTACACGAACGTACACACACTTACACGCACTTACACAAACTTACACGCACTTAGAGGCACTTAAACGCACTTACACGCACTCACACGTACTTACATGCACTTACAGGCACTTACACACACTTACATATACTTACACGCACGCATACAAACTCATACACACTTACATGAACTTACACAAACATACACACACTTACACGCACTTACACGAACTTATACGAACTTACACGTACTTACATACACGTACACGCACTTCCACACACTTACACAAACGTACATGTACTTACACGCACTTACACAAACTTACATGCACTTACACATACTTACACGTACTTACACGCACTCACACACACTCACACGCACTTACACATACTTACACAAACTTACATGCACTTATACGCACTTACATAAACTTACACGTACTTACACGCACTGACATACACTTACACGCACTAACACGCACTTACACATACTTATACGCACTTACATGCTCTTACACGTACTTACACGCACATACACGCCCTTACACGTACTTACACGCATTTACACGCACTTACACGCACTTACAGGCACTTACATGCACTAACACATACTTACACGCACATATACAAACTTAAACGCATTTACAAGCACTTACACGCACCTACATGTACTTACACGTACTTACACGTACTTACACATACTTACACAAACTTACACATACTTACACGCACTTACATGCACTTACACGCACTTACACACACTTACACGGACTTACACAAACTTACACGCACTTACACGCACTTACAGGCACTTACACGCACTAACACGAACTTACACGCACTTACATACACTTACACGCACTTACACGCACTTACACGTACTTACATGCACTTACACACACTTGTACGCACTTACACGCACTTACACGCCCTTACACGCACTTACACGGACTTACACAAACTTACACGCACTTACACGCACTTACACGCACTGACACACACTTACACGCACTTACACACACTTACACGTACTTACACAGACCTACATGAACTACACACTGTACATATTTACACAAACTTACACGCACTTACACGCACTTACACACACTTACACGGACTTACACAAACTTACACGCACTTACACGCACTTACACGCACTTACACGCACTGACACACACTTACACGCACTTACATACACTTACACGCACTTACATGCACTTAC
The DNA here is from genome assembly GCA_023375785.1 of Penium margaritaceum. Taxonomy (NCBI): domain Eukaryota; kingdom Viridiplantae; phylum Streptophyta; class Zygnematophyceae; order Desmidiales; family Peniaceae; genus Penium; species Penium margaritaceum. The sequence continues at coordinate 25,162 of SZWC01002289.1, forward strand.
ACACTCTCACACGCACTTACACAAACTTAAACACACTTACAGACACATACACGTATTTAAACACACTTATACACACTTACACGTACTTACACGCACTTACACCCACTTACACGTACTTATACGTACTTACACGAACTTACACGCATTTACACACACTTCCACGCACCTACACGTACTTACACGAACTTACATGCACTTGTACGTATTTACATAAACTTACACGCACTTATACGCACTTACACACACTTACACGGACTTACACAAACTTACACGCACTTACACGCACTTACACGTACTTACACGCATTGACACACACTTACACGCACTTACACGCACATACACGCACTTACATATACACGCACTTATACGTACTTACACGCACTTACAGGTACTTATACATATTTACACACACGTACACGCACTTACACGTACTTACACGCATTGACACACACTTACACGCACTTACACGCACATACACGCACTTACATATACACGCACTTATACGTACTTACACGCACTTACAGGTACTTGTACATATTTACACACACGTACACGCACTTACATGCACTTGTACAAACTTACACGGACTTACACGTACTTACACGCACTTACACACACCTACACGTATTTACACGCACTTACACGCACGTAGACGCACTATCATGCACTTATACACACTTACACGTACTTACGTGCACTTACACGCACTTACACGGACTCACACGAACGTACACGCACTTACACACAATTACACAAACTTACATGCACTTAGAGGCACTTAAATGCACTTTCACGCACTCACACGTACTTACATGCACTTACACGCACTTACACACACTTACATGCACTTACATACACTTACACATACTTACACGCACGGATACAAACTCACACACACTTACAAGCACTTACACGAACTTACGCACACTTACACGCACTTACACGAACATATACGAACTTATACGCACTTATACACACGTATAAGCACTTCCACACACTTACACGAACGTACATGTACTTACATGCACTTACACAAACTTACATGCACTTACATGTACTTACACGTACTTACACGCACTCACACACCCTCACACGCACTTACACATACTTACACAAACTTACACGCACTTACACACACTTACATAAACTTACACATACTTACACGCACTGACACACACTTACATGCACTAACACATACTTACACATACTTACACGCACTTACACACACTTACACGTACTTACACGCAATGACACGTACTTACACGCACTTATACAAACTTAAACGCACTTACAAGCACTTACACGCACCTACATGTACTTACACGTACTTACACACACTTACACATACTTATACAAACTTACACATACTTACACGCATTTACACGCACTTACACGCACTTTTACGTACTTACACACACTTACACGTACTGACACAAACTTTCACGCACTTACACGTACTAATACACGCTTACACGCACTTACACAAACGCACACGTACGTATACGCACTTACACAAATTTACATGCACTTACACATTCTTACACACACTTACACACACTTACACGCACTCACAAGCACTTACACGCACTTATACGCACTTACACGTACGTTCACGTACTGACACGAACTCACACACACTTACACGTACTACACGCACTTACACACACTGACACAAACTCACACACACTTACGCACACTATCACAAACTTATATGAACTTATACGCAGTTACACACATGTACACACATGTACACGCACTTACACGCACTTACACACACTTACATGTACCTACATGAACCTACATGCACTTACACGTACATACACAAACTTACACGTATTTACACACAGTAACACGCACTTATACGCACTTACACACACCTACATGTACTTACACGGACTTACACACACTTACACGCACTTACACCCACTTACATCCACTTACACGCACTGACACATACTTACACGCACTTACACCCACTTACACGCGCTGACACAAACTCACACAAACTTACAAGCACTTACACGTACTTACACATACTTACACACACATAGATGCACTTACACATACTTTCACGCACTTACACACATTTAAACACACTTATACACACTTACACACACTTACACGCACTTACACACACTTATACACACTTACACACACTTACACGCACTTACGCGCACTAACACGTACTTACACGCACTTACGTGTAGTTACACGCACGTACACATACTTACACAAACGTACACACACTGGCACATACTAGCACGCACTGGCACACACTTACACGTACGTACACACACTTTTACGTACTTAAACGCACGTATTCAAACTTATACGTACTTACATGCACTTACATGTACTTGCACACACTTACACAAACGTATACATACTTATACGCACTTACACGCACTTACGCGTACTTACATACACTTACACACACTAACACGCGCTTACACATACTTACACGCACTTATACGAAGTTACACACACTTACACGCACGTACATACACTTACATACACTCACACACACTTACATGGACTTACACACACTTACCCGTACTTACACGTACTAACACATACTTACACGCACTTACATGTACTTGCACACACTTACACACACGTATACATACTTATACGCACTTACACGCACTTACGCGTACTTACATACACTTACACACACTCACACGCGCTTACACATACTTACACGCACTTATACGAAGTTACACACACTTACACGCACGTACATACACTTACATACACTCACACACACTTACATGGACTTACACACACTTACCCGTACTTACACGTACTAACACATACTTACACGCACTTACATGTACTTGCACACACTTACACAAACGTATACATACTTATACGCACTTACACGCACTTACGCGTACTTACATACACTTACACACACTAACACGCGCTTACACATACTTACACGCACTTATAAGAAGTTACACACACTTACACGCACGTACATACACTTACATACACTCACACACACTTACATGGACTTACACACACTTACCCGTACTTACACGTACTAACACATACTTACACGCACTTACACGTACTTACACGTACTTACACGCACTGACACAAACTCACACGCACTTACACAAACTTACACACACTTACACACACTTATACACACTTACATGCACTTACACGCACTTAGACACACTTACACACACACAAACATACACATACTTACACGCACTTACACAAGTTTACATGCACTTACACGCACGTATACGCACTTACACGCACTCACAAGCACTTGCACACACTTACATGCACTTGCACACCCTTATACACACTTACACGTACTTATACGTACTTATACACACTTACACTCACGGACACGAACTCACATGTACTTACACGTACTTACACAAACTTACACACACTTACACGCACTTACACAAACTTACATAAACTTACACGCACTTACACACACTTCCACGCACCTACACGTACTTACACAAACTTACATGCACTTGTACGTATTTACACGCACTTACACACACATACACGTACTTACACGCACTTACACGCACTTATACGCACTTACACATACTTACACGCACGGACACACACTTACACACACTTACACACATTTACACGCACTTACACACACTTACACGCACTTACACGCACTTACACACACTGACACACACTTACACGCGATTACATGCACTTACACGCACTTACACGCACTTACACACTCTCACACGCACTTACACAAACGTAAACACACTTACACGCACTTACACATATTTACACACACTTATACACACTTACACATATTTACACGCACTTACACACACTTACACGTACTTATACGCACTTACACGAACTTACACGCACTTACACACACTTCCACGCACCTACACGTACTTACACAAACTTACATGCACTTGTACGTATTTACACGCACTTACACACACATACACGTACTTACACGCACTTACACGCACTTACACAAACTTACACGCACTTACACGCACTTACACAAACTTCCACGTACTTACACGCACTGACACACACTCACATGCACTTACACGCACTTACACATACACGCACTTATACGTACTTACACGCACTTACAGGTACTTATACATATTTACACACACGTACACGCACTTACATGCACTTGTACGCACTTACACGGACTTACACGTACTTACACGCACTTACACGTACCTACACGCATTTACACGCACTTACACGCACTTAGACGCACTAACATGCACTTATACACACTTACACGTACTTACGCACACTTACACGCACTTACACGGACTTACACGAACGTAAACGCACTTACACACAATTACACAAACTTACACGCACTTAGAGGCACTTAAATGCACTTACACGCACTCACACATACTTACATGCACTTACACGCACTTACACACACTTACATGCACTTACATACACTTACACATACTTACACGCACGGATACAAACTCATACACACTTACAAGCACTTACACGAACTTACGCACACTTACACGCACTTACACAAACTTATATGAACTTACACGCACTTACACACACGTATACGCACTTCCACACACTTACACGAACGTACATGTACTTACATGCACTTACACAAACTTACATGCAATTACATGTACTTACACGTACTTACACGCACTCACACACACTCACACGCACTTATACATACTTACACAAACTTACACGCACTTACACGCACTTACATAAACTTACACATACTTACACGCACTGACATACACTTACACGCACTAACACACACTTACACATACTTACACGCACTTACACGCACTTACACACACTTACACGCACTTACACGCAATGACACATACTTACACGCACTTATACAAACTTAAACGCACTTACAAGCACTTACACGCACCTACATGTACTTGCACGTACTTACACGCACTTGCACATACTTATACAAACTTACACATACTTACATGCATTTACACGCACTTACACACACGTTTACGTACTTACACACACTTACACGTACTGACACGAACTTTCACGCACTTACACGTACTAATACACACTTACACGCACTTACACAAACGCACACGTACGTACACGCACTTACACAAATTTACACGCACTTACACATTCTTACACACACTTACACACACTTACACGCACTCACAAGCACTTACATGCACTTATACACACTTACACGTACTTTCACGTACTGACACGAACTCACACACACTTACACGTACTTACACGCACTTACACACACTGACACAAACTCACACACACTTACACACACTATCACGAACTTATATGAACTTATACGCAGTTACACACATGTACACACACGTACACGCACTTACACGCACTTACACACACTGACACAAACTCACACACACTTACACACACTATCACGAACTTATATGAACTTATACGCAGTTACACACATGTACACACACGTACACGCACTTACACGCACTTACACGCACATACATGTACCTACACGAACCTACATGCACTTACACGTACATACACAAATTTACACGTATTTACACACAGTACTTACACACTTATACGCACTTATACGCACTTACACACACCTACATGTACTTACACGGACGTACACGCACTTACACGCACTTACACCCACTTACATCCACTTACACGCACTGACACGTACTTACACGCACTTACACCCACTTACACGCGCTGACACAAACTCACACAAACTTACACGCACTTACATGCACGTACACGCACTTACACACACTTACTCGCACTTAAACAGACTTACATGAACTTACACGGACTGGTACGCACAAGCACGCACTGGCACGTACTTGCACTCACTTACACGTACTTACACGCACTTACACGCACTTACACGCACTTACACGCACTTACAGGTACTTACACGCACTTACACTCACTTACACGCACTTGCACAAACTTACATGCACTTACACGCACTTACACGCACTTACACAATCTCACATGTACTAACATGCACTTACACATACTTACACGAACTTCCATAAACTTACATGCACTTACATGCACTTACACGTACTTACAGGCACTTACACGCATTTACACGCACTTACACGCACTGACAAGAACTCAGAGGCACTTACACGCACTTACACACACTTACACATACTTACACGCACTTACACAAACTAACACAAACTTACACTTACACGCACTTACATACATGTACACGCACTTACACGCACTTACACGTGCTTACACACACACGCACTTACACACACTTACACGTACTTACACGCACTTACACAAACTTATACGCACGTACATTCACTTACACGCACTTACACGCACTTACACGCCCTTACACGCACTTAAACGTACTTACACGAGCTTACACATACTCACACGCACTTACAGGCACTTACACGTACTGACACGTACTTATACGCACTTACACGCACTTATACATACTTACACGTGCTAACATGCACTAACACGTACTTACACACACTTACACGTACTTACACACACTTACACCTACTTACACACATTTACACGTACTTATACGCACTTACACGCACTTACATGCACTTATATGTACTTACACGCACTTACACGCACTTACACGTACTTACACATAATTACACGCACTTACACAAACTTACACGCACTTATACGTACTTACACGTACTTACACATACCTACACGCACTTACACACACTTACGCACACATACTTACACAAAATTTCACGCACTTACACACACTTACACGCACTTACACGTACTGGCACAAAATTATACGCACTTACACGCACTTACACATACTTACACAAACTTACACAAACTCACACATACTTATACGCACTTACACGCACTTACACGTACTGGCACAAAATTATACGCACTTACACGCACTTACACATACTTACACAAACTTACACAAACTCACACATACTTATACGCACTTACACACATGTACACACACTTACACATACTTACATGCACGTACACGTACTTGCACGAACGTACACATACTTACACGCACTTATACGAACTTACACACACTTCCACGCACTTATACGCACTTCTACACACTTAAATGCACTTACACACACTTATTCACACTTGCACGCACTTACACGTAATTGCATGCACTTACATGTACTTACACGCATTTATACGCACTAACACAAAGTCATACAAACTTACACGCACATACACGTACTTACATGCACTTACACGCCCTTACACGCACTTACACATACTTAAATGCACTTACGCACACTTACACGTACTTATACAAACTTACACACAGTGGGACGCACTGGTACGTACTGGCACGCACTTACACGCACTTACACGTACTTACACGTACTTATATACACTTCCACGCACTTATACGCACTTGCACATACTTACACGCACTTACATGCACCTACACGCACTTACACACACTTCTACGTACTTATACACACTTGTACGTACTTACACCCGCGTACACGCACTTACACATACTTACACGCTCTAACACGCACTTACACACACTAACATGCACTTACACGTACTTATACGCACTTACAGGAACTTACACGCACTTATACGTACTTACACGCACTTACATGCACTTGCAGACACTTACACGCACTTACACGTACTTACACGCACTTACATGTACTTACACGCATTAAGAGGCACGTACATGCACTTACACACACTTACACGTACCTACACACATTTCCAGACACTTACACAGATTTACACACTGGTACACGCACTTACACGTACTTATACGCACTTACACGGACTTACACGTACATACACCCACTTTCACGAACTTTCTTGACGTACTTACACGCACTGACACACACTTAGGGTAAGTTTGGGTAACGTCGCATGCACGTGCGACGTCCTCCAGACCCTCGACGCTCGCACAACTTGAGCCTTCCACGGGCCCCGTTTGAGCATCCGTGCGAAGATCGAGGACAGTCACCGCACAGCAGTCGCACTCGTTAGGAAGTATACACACAACTCGGCGGCGCGCATGTTTGGGAAACAGTCACGCCCAATGCGACGTTACCCAAACGTACCCTTACACGTACTAACACGTACTTACACATACTTACATGCACGTACACGCGCCTACACGCACTTACACAGACTTACACGCACTTAAAGGCACTTATACGCACTTACACACACTTACACATACTGACACAAACTTACACGTACTTACATGCACTAACACACACTTACGCTCACTTACACAAACGTACACGTACTTACACACACTTACACAAATTTACACGCACTTACACGCACTTACACGTACTTACACGCACTTACACACACTCACAAGCACTAACACGCACTTACATGCACTTACACTCACTTTCATGAACTTACAAGCACTTACACACACTGACACAAACTCACACACACTTACATACACTTACACGTACTTACACACACGTACACGCACTTACACAAACTTACACACACTTACACACACTTACACAAACGTACATGCACTTTCACGTACTTACACAAACTTACACACACTTACACATTCTTACACGCACTTACACGTACTTATAAGCACCTACACACACTTACACGCACTTACACGTACTTACACGTACTTACACGCAATGACACAAACTCACACAAACTTACACGTACTTACACGCACTTACACACACACTTACACGTACTTACACGTACTAAAACGCACTTACACGCACTTACACGTACTTACATGTACTTACACGTACTTACACACACTTACACGCACTTACACGCCCTTACACGTACTTACACGCACTTACACGCTCTTACACGTACTTACACGCACTTACACGAACTTACACGTATGGCACGTACTGGCATGCACTGGCACGCAATTGCATGCACTTACAGGCACTTACACGCACTTACACGCATTTACACGCACTTACACGTACTTTCACGCACTT
>SZWC01002289.1:38217-52341 GCA_023375785.1 Penium margaritaceum
CACTTACACGCACTTACACGTACTTACACGCACTTACACGCTCTTACACGTACTTACACACACTAACACGTACTTACACATACTTATACGCACTTACACGAACATACACAGACTTACACGTACTTACACGCACTTACATGAACTTACACACACTTGCATGCACTTGCACACATTTCCACGCACTTACACGTACTTACACGCACTTACACGCACTTACACGTACTTACATGCACTTACACGTACTTGCACGCACTTACATAAACTAACTCGCACTTACACGCACTGACAGGTAATTACACGTACTTACATGCTCTTACACGTACTTACACGTACTTACACGTACTTACACACACTTTCACACACTTACACACACTTGTACGCATTTACACGCACTTACATGCATGTACACGTACTTATACGCACTTACACGCACAGACACCCTTACACGTACTTACACATACTTACACACACTTACACAAACTTACATGCACTTACACATACTAACACGCACTTAAACGTACTTACACGTACTTACACATATCTACACACACTTACACACACTTACACGAACTTACACGTATTTACATGCACATACAAACACTTACACGTACTCACACACACTTACACGCACTTATACCCACTTACACACACTTAAACACACTTACACACACTGACACAAAATCACAGGCACTTACACTTATACAAACTTACACGCACTTACACAAACTTACACAAACTTACACAAACTTACACGCATTTACACGCAGTTACACGTACTTACACACACTTACACGTACTTATACACACTTACACAAATGTACACATACTTACACGTACTCAAATGCACTTACACAAACTTATACGTACTTACACGCACTCACATGCACTTACACACACTTCCACATACTTACACGCACTTACACATACTTACACGCACTTACACGTACTTACACGTACTTACACGTACTTACACGTACTTACACGTACTTACACGTACTTACACGTACTTACACGTACTTACACGTACTTACACGCACTTACATGCACTTACACACACTTCCACATACTTACACGCACTTACACATACTTACACACACTGACACAAACTCACACGCACTTACGTGCACTTATACAAACTTACACACACTTACACGCACTTACACAAACATACACAAACACACAGGCACTTACACGCACTTACACACACGTACACGCACTTACATGCACTTACACACACTTACACACACTTACACATACTTACAAGCACTTACACGTACTTCCATGCAATTACACGCACTTACACGCACTTACACGCACTTACACAAACTTACACAGACTGGCACGCACTGGCGCACACTTACACGCACGTAAACGTTCTTTCACACACTTACAGGCACTTTCATATACTTACACAAACTTACACGCACTTACACAAACTTACACACACTTACCCGCACTGACACATACTTACACGCACTTACACACACTTACACATACGTTTACGTACTTACACATACTCACACGCACTTACACACACTTACACGCACTTACATACACTTACATGCATTTACACACACTTACACGTACTTACACCCACTCACATGTACTAACTCGGACTTACATATACTTACATGCACTTACACAAACTTACACAAACTTACACGCACTTACACGTACCTACACGCACTTACACGCACTTACATGCACTTACACAAACCTACACGCACTTACATGCACTTACACACACTTACACATACTAACACACACTTATTCACACTTACACGCACTGGCACAAACTTACAGGCACTTACATGCACTTACACGCACTTATACGGACTTACACGAACGTACACATACTTACACGCACTTACACGGACTTACACAAACGTACACACACTTACACGCATGTACACGCACTTACACACACTTACACACAGTTAGACGCACTTACACACACTCACACATACTTACACATACTTGCACGCACTTACACGTACTTACACGCACTTACACGTACTTACATGCACTTACACGCACATACACGCACTGACACAAACTCACATGCACTTACACGCACTTACACAAACTTACACACAGTTACACACACTTACACGCACTTACACAAACTCACATGAATATACACGCACTTACACACCCGTACACACACGTACACATACTTACACGCACTTACACGTACTTACATGCACTTACACGCACTTACACAAACTTACACACAGTTACACACACTTACACGCACTTACACAAACTCACATGAATATACACGCACTTACACACCCGTACACACACGTACACATACTTACACGCATTTGCACACACTTACACGAACGTACACGCACTTACACGTACTTACCTGCACTTACACAAATTTACACAAACTAACACGCACTCACGCGCACATGCACACACTTACACGCACTTACACACACTTACACGCACTTACACAAACTTACACGTACTTACACGCACATACATGCAGTAATAGGCACTTACACACACGTACACGCACTTATACACACTGACACAGACTTACACGCACTCACACGCACATACACGCACTTATACGTACTTATACAAATGTACACGTACTTATACGCAATTACACAAACGTACACGCACTTACACGTACTTACACGCACTCACACGCACTTACATGCACTTACGCACACTTACACGCACTTACACGCACTTACACGTACTTCCACGTACTTACACCACTGACACGAACTCACATGTACTTACACACACTTACACAAACTTACACACACTTACATGCACTTACACAAATTTACACGCACTTACATGCACTTACACACACATACATGTACTTACACGCACTTACACCTACTTACATGCATTTTCACAAACGTATACGCACTTATGCATACTTACACGAACTTACACGCACTTACACGCACTTAAACACACTTACACACACTTGCACGTACTTACACGCACTTATACGCACTTACACGCACTTACACGCACTTACATGCACGGACACGAAATCACACAAACTTACACGTACTTACACACACTTGTATCCACTTACACACACTTATACGTATTTACATGCACTTATAGCACTTACATGCACATACACACACCTACACGCACTTACACGCACTTACACGCCCTTACACGCACTTACACGTACTTGCACACACTTACACGCACTTACATGCATTTACACAAATGTACACGCATTGGCACGGACTGGCATGCACTAGCACGCACTTACACATACTTACACAGACTCACATGCACTTACACACACTTACTCACACTTACACGCACTTACACACACTAACACAAACTTACACGCACTGGCGCGCACTGGCACACACTTACATGCACTTACATGCACATACACGTACTTACACGAACGTACACACACTTACACATACTTACACGCACTTACATGCACTTACACGCAATTGCATGCACTTGCACACACTTACACGCACTTACACGTACTTACACGCACGTACACGCACTTACACGTACTTACATGCACTTACACGTACTTACACGCACTTACATGAACTTACTCGCACTAACACGCACTGACACGTAATTACACGTACTTACATGCACTTACACGTACTTACACATGCTTACACATACTTACACACACTTTCACACACTTACACACACTTATACGCAGTTACACGCACTTACATGCATTTACACGCATTTATACGCACTTACACGCACAGACACGCTTACACGCACTTACACGTACTTACACACACTTACACAAACTTACACGCACGTACACATACTAACACGCACTTAAATGCAATCACACGTACTTACACGTACCTACACACACTTACACACACTTACAAGCACTTACACGCACTCACACGTACTTACACGCAATTACCCGCATTTACACGCACTTACATGTACTTATACACACTTACACACACTTACACATACTTACACGCACCTACACGAACTTACACGTACCTATACGCACTTACATGTACCTACACGCACTTACACGCACTCTCACACACTTCTACGCACTTACACAAACTTACACACACTTACACACACTTACACAAAATTACACATACTTACATGCACTTACAAACACTTACACGTACTCACACACACTTACACGCACTTACACCCACTTACACGCACTTACACGCACTTACACACTCTGACACAAAATCACAGGCACTTACATGCACTTATACAAACTTACACGCACTTATACAAACTTACATGAACTTACACGCACTTACACGTACTCACGCGCACTTACACGTACTTAGAGACACTTACACGAATTTACACATACTTACACGTACTCACACGCACTTACACGTACTTACACACACTTACACGCATGTATACGTACTTACACGCACTTACACAAACTTACACGAACTTACACGCACTTACACGCACTTACACGTACTTACACGTACTTACACGTACTTACACGTACTTACACGTACTTACACGTACTTACACGTACTTACACGTACTTACACGTACTTACACGTACTTACACGTACTTACACGTACTTACACGTACTTACACGTACTTACACGTACTTACACGTACTTACACGTACTTACACGTACTTACACGTACTTACACGTACTTACACGTACTTACACGTACTTACACGTACTTACACGTACTTACACGTACTTACACGTACTTACACGTACTTACACGTACTTACACGTACTTACACGTACTTACACGTACTTACACGTACTTACACGTACTTACACGTACTTACACGTACTTACACGTACTTACACGTACTTACACGTACTTACACGTACTTACACGTACTTACACGTACTTACACGTACTTACACGTACTTACACGTACTTACACGTACTTACACGTACTTACACGTACTTACACGTACTTACACGTACTTACACGTACTTACACGTACTTACACGTACTTACACGTACTTACACGTACTTACACGTACTTACACGTACTTACACGTACTTACACGTACTTACACGTACTTACACGTACTTACACGTACTTACACGTACTTACACGTACTTACACGTACTTACACGTACTTACACGTACTTACACGTACTTACACGTACTTACACGTACTTACACGTACTTACACGTACTTACACGTACTTACACGTACTTACACGTACTTACACGTACTTACACGTACTTACACGTACTTACACGTACTTACACGTACTTACACGTACTTACACGTACTTACACGTACTTACACGTACTTACACGTACTTACACGCACTTACACGAACTTACACGCACTTACACGCACTCACACGCACTTACACACACTTCCACGTACTTACACGCACTTACACACACTTACACATACTTACACGCACTTACACGCACTTACACACACTGACACAAACACACACACACTTACACGCACTTATACAAACTTACACTTACTTACACGCACTTACACAAACTTACACAAACTTACACGCACTTACACGCACTTACACACACTTACACACACTTACACATACTTACATTCACTTACACGCACTTCCCTGCAATTACACGCACTTACACGCACTTATTTGCACTTACACGAACTTACATAGACTGGCACGCACTGGCATGCACTTACACGCACGTAAACGCACTTTCACATACTTACAGGCACTTATATATACTTACACAAACTTACACGCACTTACACAAACTTACACACACTTATCCGCACAGACACACACTTACACGCACTTACACATAGTTACACATACTTTTACCTGCTTACACGCACTCACACGCACTTACAGATACTTACACACACTTACATACAGTTACACGCATTTACACACACTTACACGTACTTACACGCACTCACATATACTAACACAGACTTTCACGTACTTACATGCACTTACACAAACTTACACCAACGTAGACGCACTTACACATACCTATACACACTTACACGCACTTACACACACTTACACGAACTTACACGCACTTACATGCACTTACACATACTTATACGTACTAGCAAACACTTACACGCACTTACACGCACTGGCACAAACTTACAGGCACTTACATGCACTTACACATACTTATACGTACTAGCAAACACTTACACGCACTTACACGCACTGGCACAAACTTACAGGCACTTACATGCACTTACACGCACTTATACGGACTTACACAAACGTACACCTACTTACACGCACTTACACAAACTTACATGAACTTACAGGCACTTACACATACTTACACGTACTTACACGTACTTACACACACTTACACACACTTACACACTTACATGCACTTATAGACACTTACACGTACTAACACACACTTATACGCACTTACACACACTGGCACGAAATTACAGGCACTTACATGCACTTACACACACTTACACAGACTTACACGAACGTACACGTACTTACACGCACTTACACAAACTAACATGCACTTACACGTACTTACACATACTTACACGCACTCACACGTTCTTACACAGACTTACACGCACTTACACGCACCTACACGTACTTACACGTACTTACACGCACTTACACACAGTGACACGAACTCACACGTACTTACACGCACTTACACGAACTTACACACACTTACACGCACTTACACGCACTTACACACAGTGACACGAACTCACACGTACTTACACGCACTTACACGAACTTACACACACTTACACGCACTTACACAAACTTACACAAACTTGCACGCACTTACACACACCTAGATGGACTTACACGCACTTACACGCACTTGCACGCACTTATACGAACGTATATGCACTTACACATACTTATACAAACATGCACGCATTTACACACACTTACACGCACTTATACACACTCACACGCACTCACACACACTTACACACACTTATACAAACTTACACGCACTTATACGTACTTACTCAAACTTACACGTACTTACACGCACTGACACACACTTACACGTACTAACACGCACGTACACACACTTACACGCACTTTCAGGTACGTACATGCACTTACACACACTTACACGCACTTATACACACTCACACGCACTCACACACACTTACACACACTTATACAAACTTACACGCACTTATACGTACTTACGCAAACTTACACGTACTTACACGCATTCACACAAACTTACATACACTTACACGTGCTTATACGTACGTATACGCACTTACACGTACCTACACGTACTTACACGCACTCACATGCACGTACACGCACTTACATGCACTTACACGCACTTATACGAACGTATATGCACTTACACATACTTATACGTACTAGCAAACACTTACACGCACTTACACGTACTAACACGCACGTACACACACTTACACGCACTTATACACACTCACACGCACTCACACACACTTACACACACTTATACAAACTTACACGCACTTATACGTACTTACGCAAACTTACACGTACTTACACGCATTCACACAAACTTACATACACTTACACGTGCTTATACGTACGTATACGCACTTACACGTACCTACACGTACTTACACGCACTCAAATGCACGTACACGCACTTACATGAACTTACATGCACTTACACACACTTACACGCACTTACAGGTACTTACTTGCATTTACACGCACTCACACGCACTTACACGCACTTACACACACTTACACAAACTTACACGCACTTTCACGCACTTACACACACTTACAGGCATTGACACAAACTCATACGCACTTACACGAACTTACACGCACTTACACACACTTACACACACATACACGCACTTACATGTACTTAGACACACTTACACGCACTTTCACGAACGTACATGCACTTACACGCACCTACAAGAAATTACACGTACTTACACACACTTACTCACACTTACACACACTCACATGCACTTACATGTACTTACACATACTTATACGTACTTACATGCACTTACACGCACTTACAAGCACTTAAATATACTTACACACACTCACACAAACTCACACGCACTTACACGTACTTATATGTACTTACACACGCTTACACGTTCTCAGACGAACGTACACAATTTTACACGTACTTACACGTACTAACAAACACGTACACGCACTTACATGCACTTACACGCACTTACACGAACGTACACGCACCTACACGCACTTACACGAACTTACATGCACTTGTATGCACTTACTCACACTTACACGCAGTGACACATACTTACACACACATGCATGCACTTACACACACTTACACATACTTACACGCACTTACACCTACTTACACGTACTGGCACGAACTCACACGAACTTACACGCACTTACACGCACTTACACACACTTACACGTACTTACATACACTTACACGCACTTACACATAGTGACACAAACTCACACACACTTACACGCACTTACACGAACATACACACACTTACACGCACTTACACAAAGTTACACAAGCGTACACGCACTTACACACACATACAGGCACTTATTCGCACTTACACGCTCTTGCACGCACTTACACGAATGTATGCGTACTTACATGGACTTACATGAACATACACACACTTATACGCACTTACACGCACTTACATGCACTCACACGTACTCACACGCACTTACACACACTTACACAAACTTACACGTACTTACACGCACTTACACGAACGTACACGTACTTACACGCACTGACACATACTTACACGTACCAACACGCACTTACACATACTTACACCCACTTATACACACTTACACACAGTTACACGCACTTACAGGCACTTACACGTACTTATACTCACGTACATATATTTACACACGCGTACACGCACTTATACATACGTACACACACTTACACGCACCTACACACACTTACACGCACTTACACGCACTTACATGCACTTACATGAACTTACACACACTTACAGACACTTACACGCACTTACAGGTACTTACACGCACTTACACACACTTACACACATGTACACACACTTACACGCACTTACACAAACTTACACGCACTTACACGCACTTACATGCACTTACATGCACTTACACACACTTACAGACACTTACACGCACTTACAGGTACTTACACGCACTTACACACACTTACACACATGTACACACACTTACACGCACTTACACAAACTTACACGCACTTACACGCACTTACATGCACTTACATGCACTTACACACACTTACAGACACTTACACGCACTTACAGGTACTTACACGCACTTACACACACTTACACACATGTACACACACTTACACGCACTTACACAAACTTACACGCACTTACACGCACTTACATGCACTTACATGCACTTACACACACTTACAGACACTTACACGCACTTACAGGTACTTACACGCACTTACACACACTTACACACATGTACACACACTTACACGCACTTACACAAACTTACACGCACTTACACGCACTTACATGCACTTACATGCACTTACACACACTTACACACACTTACACGCACCTACACACACTTACACGCACTTACACGCACTTACATGCACTTACATGAACTTACACACACTTACAGACACTTACACGCACTTACAGGTACTTACACGCACTTACACACACTTACACAAATGTACACACACTTACACGCACTTAAACAAACTTACACGCACTTACACGCACTTACATGCAGTTACACGCACTCATACGCAGTTACACGCACTTACACATACTTACAGACACTTACACGCACTTTTACGCACTTACACGTACTTACACGCATTGACACGAACTCACACGCACTAACATACACTTACACGCACTTATACACACTTACACGCACTTACACAAACTTAGATGCATTTACACACACTTACACACACGTACACGCACTTACATGTACTTAGACGCAATTACACACACTTTCACGAACATACATGCACTTACACACACTTACACAAACTTACATGCACTTACATGTACTTACACATACTTACACACACTTACACACTCACACGCACTTACATGTATTGACACATACTTACACGCACTCACATGCACTTACACACACTTATACGCACTTAAATGTACGTACACACACTCACACCAACTCACACGCACTTACACGTACTCATACGTACATACACATGCTTACACGCACTTAAACGAACTTACACGAACTTACACGCACTTACATGTACTTACTCACACGTACACGCACTTACATGCTCTTACATGCACTTACAGGAACATACACGCACTTACACGCACTTACACAAAATGACACGCACTTGTATGCACTTACACGCACTCACACACACTGACACATACTTACACACACTTGCACGCACTTACATGTACTTACACACACTTTCACACACTTACATGCACTTACACGTACTGGCACAAACTCACACAAACTTACACGCACTTACACGCACCTACACACACGTACACGTACTTACATACACTTACATGTACTTACACACACTTACACGCACTTACACACACTTGTACGCACTTACACGTACTTACACGCAATTGCATACAATTGTACACACTTACACGCACTTACATGCACTTACATGTACTTACACACATTTACACGCACTTATACGCACTTACACACACTTACACGGATTTTCACGCACTTACACGCACTTACACATACTTGCACTCACACATACTTACACGTACTTACACAAACGTACACGTACTTACACATACTTACACACACCTATACACACTTATACCCATTTACATGCATTTCCACGTACTTACACGAACTTACACGCGCTGACACGCACTCACACGCACTCACACGCACTCCCACACACTTACACACACTTACACGCACTTACATGCACTTACACGCACTAACACAAACTCATACACACTTACACGTACTTATACGAGCTTACACGTACTTACACAAACTTACACAAACTTACATAAACGTACACACGTTTACACGCACTTACACACACTTACACGCACTTACACGTACTTACACACAATTACACACACTTATATAAATGTACACATGCTTACACGCACTTACACGCACTCACATGCACTGAAACCAACTTACACACACTTACACACACTTACACGTACTCAGTCGTACTTACACGTACTTACACATACTTACACGCACTTTCGCGTACTTACACATACTTACACGCACTTACATGCACTTACACATACTGACACGAACTCACACACACTTACACGCACTTGTACAAGCGTACATACACTTACACACACTTACACAAACTTACACAAGCTTACACGCACTTACACACACTTACACAAACTTACACTCACTTACACGCATTTACACACACTTACACACATGTACACGCACTTACACGCACTTACACATACTTACACGCACTTACACGCACTAACACTCACTTACATGCACTTACACGAACTTACACGCACTGGCACGCACTCGCACGCACTTACACGCACTTACACGTGCTTACGCATACTTCCTCGCACTTACACATACGTATACAAACTTACACACACTTACACAAACTTACACGTACTTACATGTACTGACACGCACTTACGCGTACTTATACATACTTATACGCGCTTACACTCACTTATACGTACTTACACTCACTTACACACACTTACATGCACTTACATGTACTAACACAAACTCACACGCACTTATACGCACGTTCACGTACTTATAGGGTCTTACACACACTTACATACACTTACACATACTTATACACACTTATACGCACTTACACGCACTTACATGTACTTACACGTACTTATATGCACTTCCACGCACTTATACGCACTTACATAAACTTACATGCACTTACACACACTTACACGAAGTTACATGCACTTACACGCACTGACACACACTTACACGCACTTACACAAACTTACACATACTTACATGCACTTACACACACTTACACGAAGTTACATGCACTTACACGCACTGACACACACTTACACGCACTTACACAAACTTACACATACTTACATGCACTTACACACACTTACACACACTTACACGTACTTACAAATACTTACACGCACTTACACGCACTTATACAAACATACACCCACTTACACACACTCACACGCACTTACATGATCTTACACGCACTAACATGCACATACACGTACTCACATGCACTTACACGCACTTACACGCATTTACACGTACTTACACGCACTTACACGCACTTACACGCACTTATACGCACTTATACATAATCACACAAACTCACACACACTTGCACGCACTTATACAAACATACAGACACTCACACGCACTTACACAAACTTACACGAACTTACACGCACTTACACGCACTTATACGCACTTATACATAATCACACAAACTCACACACACTTGCACGCACTTATACAAACATACAGACACTCACACGCACTTACACAAACTTACACGAACTTACACGCACTTACCCACGCTTACACGTACTTACACACACTTACACACACTTAGACACACTTACATGTACTTACACGCACTTACACGTACTTCCACGCACTTACACACACTTACACGCACATACACACACTTACATGTACTTATACAAACTTACACATACTGGCACCAACTTACACGTACTTGCATGCGCTTACACACACCTACACGCACTTACACATACTTACACGAACTTACACGCACTTACACAAACTTACACGCACTTACATGCACTGACACACACTAACACGTACGTATACGCAGTTACACATACTTCTACGCGCTTACATGCACTTATACACACTTACACGCACTTACACGCACTTATACGCATTAACATGCACTTATACATACTTGTACGCACTTACACGCACTAACATGGACTTACACGTACTTACATGCACATATACGTACCTACACGTACTTACACGCACTTACACGCACTTACACACACTTATACGAACTTACACGTACTCACACGTGCTTATACACGTTTACACGCACTTACACACACTTACACACACTTACACGCACGTACACATACTTACACGCACTGACACGAACTCACATGCACTTACACGTACTTACGCAAACTTACACACACTTACACGCACTTACACAAACTTACACAAACTTACACGCACTTACACACACGTATTTGTACTTACACGCACTTATACGCACTTGCACGCACTTACACAAACGTACACGCACTTATACACGCTTACACGAACTTACACGTACTTACATGCACTTATACGCACTCACACGCACTCACACGCACTTATACATACTTACATGAAGTAACACGCACTTATACGCACTTACACAAACTTACACGCACTTACATGCACTGATATGCAATTACATGTACTAACACACACTTACACATGCTTACATGCACTTATACGTACTTACACACATTTACACACACTTACACGTACTTACACGTACTTACACGCACTTACACGCATTTGCACACATTTATACGTACTTACACACACTTACACGCACTTTCATGTACCTACACACACTTACACGCACTTACACGTACGTACACACACTTACATGAACTTACACGCACTTACACGCACATATACGCACTTACACGCACTTACATATACTTACATGCACTTACACGCACTGACACAAACTTACACGCACTTACACGCACTTCAACACACTTACACGCACTTAAACGCACTTACACACACTTACATGCACTTATACGCACTCACACGCACTTACACGCACTTACACGTACTTGCACACACTGACACAAACTCACACGCATTTACACGCACTTAATCACACTTACACACAGTTACACACACTTACACTAACTTACACGCACTTACACGCACTTACACACGTGTACACGTACTTTCACATACTTACAGGTACTTGCACGAACTTTCACAAAAATACACGCACTTACATGCACTAACACGAATGTACACGCACTTACACGCACTTACATGCACTTACACACACCTACACACACTTACACGCACTTAAATACACTTACATACACTTACATGCACTTACATGCACTTACACAAACTTACACACACAGGCACGCACTTACATGTACTTACATGCACTTACATGTACTTACACGCA
>SZWC01002289.1:52509-71087 GCA_023375785.1 Penium margaritaceum
TTACATGCACTTACATGTACTTACACGCATTTACACGCACTTATACGCACTTACACACACTTACACACACTTTCACGCACTTACACAAACTTACACACATATACACGTATTGACACACTCTTACATGCACTTACACACACTTACACATACTTACATGCACTTACACACACTTACACACACTTACACGCACTTACATGCACTTACACGTACTTACACGCACTTACACGCACTTTCACGCACTTACACGCACTTACACACACTTACACGCACTTACACATACTCACTCGTACTTACACAAACGTACACGTACTTACACATACTTACACACACCTACACACACTTACACGCATTTACATGGATTTCCACGTACTTACACGAACTTACACGCACTGACACGCACTGACATGCACTGACACGCACTCCCACACACTTACACACACTTACACGCACTTACACGCACTTACACGCACTAACACAAACTCATACACACTTACACGTACTTATACGAGCTTACACGCACTTACACACACTTACATGCACTCATACGCACTCACACGCACTTACACGCACTTACACGTACTTACACGCACTTCCACGCACTTACACGCACTTACATACACTTACATGCACTTACACACACTTACACGAAGTTACATGCACTTACACACACTGACACACACTTACACGCACTTACACGTACTTACACGCACTTCCACGCACTTACACGCACTTACATACACTTACATGCACTTACACACACTTACACGAAGTTACATGCACTTACACACACTGACACACACTTACACGCACTTACACGTACTTACACGCACTTCCACGCACTTACACGCACTTACATACACTTACATGCACTTACACACACTTACACGAAGTTACATGCACTTACACACACTGACACACACTTACACGCACTTACACGTACTTACACGCACTTCCACGCACTTACACGCACTTACATACACTTACATGCACTTACACACACTTACACGAAGTTACATGCACTTACACACACTGACACACACTTACACGCACTTACACGTACTTACACGCACTTCCACGCACTTACACGCACTTACATACACTTACATGCACTTACACACACTTACACGAAGTTACATGCACTTACACACACTGACACACACTTACACGCACTTACACGTACTTACACGCACTTCCACGCACTTACACGCACTTACATACACTTACATGCACTTACACACACTTACACGAAGTTACATGCACTTACACACACTGACACACACTTACACGCACTTACACGTACTTACACGCACTTCCACGCACTTACACGCACTTACATACACTTACATGCACTTACACACACTTACACGAAGTTACATGCACTTACACACACTGACACACACTTACACGCACTTACACGTACTTACACGCACTTCCACGCACTTACACGCACTTACATACACTTACATGCACTTACACACACTTACACGAAGTTACATGCACTTACACACACTGACACACACTTACACGCACTTACACGTACTTACACGCACTTCCACGCACTTACACGCACTTACATACACTTACATGCACTTACACACACTTACACGAAGTTACATGCACTTACACACACTGACACACACTTACACGCACTTACACGTACTTACACGCACTTCCACGCACTTACACGCACTTACATACACTTACATGCACTTACACACACTTACACGAAGTTACATGCACTTACACACACTGACACACACTTACACGCACTTACACGTACTTACACGCACTTCCACGCACTTACACGCACTTACATACACTTACATGCACTTACACACACTTACACGAAGTTACATGCACTTACACACACTGACACACACTTACACGCACTTACACGTACTTACACGCACTTCCACGCACTTACACGCACTTACATACACTTACATGCACTTACACACACTTACACGAAGTTACATGCACTTACACACACTGACACACACTTACACGCACTTACACGTACTTACACGCACTTATACGCACTTACACATACTTACACGCACTTACACGCACTTATACAAACATACACACACTTACACACACTCACAGGCACTTACATGATCTTAGACGCACTTACATGCACGTACACGTACTCACCTGCACTTACACGTACTTACACGCATTTACACGTACTTTCACGCACCTACACGCACTTACATGCACTTATACGCACTTCTACATAATCACACAAACTCACACACACTTGCACGCACTTATACAAACATACAGACACTCACACGCACTTACACAAACTTACACGAACTTACATGCACTTACACACGCTTACACATACTTACACACACTTACACACACTTAGACACACTTACATGCACTTACACGCACTTACACGTACTTACACGCACTTACACACACTTACACGCACTTACACACACTTACATGCACTTATACAAACTTACACATACTGGCACCAACTTACACGTACTTGCATGCGCTTACACACACTTACACGCATTTACACATACTTACACGAACTTACACGTACTTACACAAACTTACACGCACTTACACGCACTGACACACACTTACACATACTTATACGCAGTTACACATACTTACACGCGCTTACATGCACTTATACGCACTTACACGCACTTACACGCTTTTATACGCATTAACATGCACTTATACATACTTGTACGCACTTACACGCACTAACATGGACTTACACGTACTTACATGCACATATACGTACCTACACGCACTTACATATACTTACACGTACTTACATGCACTTAGACGTACTTACACGCATTTACATGCACTTACATGTACTAACACACACTTACACATACTTATACGCAGTTACACATACTTACATGCACTTAGACGTACTTACACGCATTTACATGCACTTACATGTACTAACACACACTTACACATACTTATACGCAGTTACACATACTTACATGCACTTAGACGTACTTACACGCATTTACATGCACTTACATGTACTAACACACACTTACACATACTTATACGCAGTTACACATACTTACATGCACTTAGACGTACTTACACGCATTTACATGCACTTACATGTACTAACACACACTTACACATACTTATACGCAGTTACACATACTTACATGCACTTAGACGTACTTACACGCATTTACATGCACTTACATGTACTAACACACACTTACACATACTTATACGCAGTTACACATACTTACATGCACTTAGACGTACTTACACGCATTTACATGCACTTACATGTACTAACACACACTTACACATACTTATACGCAGTTACACATACTTACATGCACTTAGACGTACTTACACGCATTTACATGCACTTACATGTACTAACACACACTTACACATACTTATACGCAGTTACACATACTTACATGCACTTAGACGTACTTACACGCATTTACATGCACTTACATGTACTAACACACACTTACACATACTTATACGCAGTTACACATACTTACATGCACTTAGACGTACTTACACGCATTTACATGCACTTACATGTACTAACACACACTTACACATACTTATACGCAGTTACACATACTTACATGCACTTAGACGTACTTACACGCATTTACATGCACTTACATGTACTTACACGCACTTATACGCATTTACACGCACTTAATCACACTTACACACAGTTACACACACTTACACTAACTTCCACGCACTTATACGCACTTACACACGTGTACACATACTTACACATACTTACTCGTACTTGCACGCACTTTCACAAGAATACACGCACTTACATGAACTAACACGAAAGTACACGTACTTACACGCACTTACATGCACTTACACACACCTACACATACTTACACGCACTTAAACACACTTACACACACTTACATGCACTTACATGCACTTACACAAACTTACACACACAGGCACACACTTACATGTACTTACATGCACTTACATGCACTTAGACGTACTTACACGCATTTACATGCACTTACATGTACTTACACGCACTTACACGCACTTACACGCCCTTACACACACTCACACGCCCTTACACGCACTTACACACACTTACACGCACTCAAATGCACTTACATAAATTTACACATACAAACACGCACTGGCACGCACTAGCACGCATTAACACGTACTTACGTGCACTTACACACACTTACATGTACTTACACGCACTTACACGCACTGACACACACTTACACGTACTTGCACGCACTTACTCACACTTACACGCACTTACAGGCACTTACACGCACTGACACGTACTTGCACGCACGTACACGCACTTACCTGCACTTAGATGTAGTTACACGCACTTGCATAAAGGTACACGCAGTTACACGCACTTATACACACTTACACGCTCTTACGTGCACTGATACGCACTTACACATACTTACATGCACTTACACAGACTTACACACACTTACACGTACTTACACGCGTTGACATGCACTTGCATGCACTTGCACACACTTACACGTACTTACACGCGTTGACATGCACTTGCATGCACTTGCACACACTTATACGCACTGACATGCACTTACACATACTTAGACACACTTACACGCACTTATACACAATTACACGCACTTATATGCACTTACACGCACTTACACGAACTTACACGCACTCACACACACTGACACTCACTTACACGCACTTACACACACTTACACATACTTACACGCACTTACACGCACTTACACGCACGTACATGCACTTACACGCACTTACACGTACTTACATGCACTTACACAAACTTACACGCACTTACACATACTTATATGCACCTACACGCACTTACACACACTTACACACACTTACACGCACTTACATGAACTTACATGCACTTACACACACTTACATATACTTACACGCACTTACACGCACTTACACGCACTTTCACACACTAACACAAACTTACACGCACTTATGCGCACTTACACGCACTTATACGTACATACACAAACGTACACGTACTTATGCGCACTTACACAAACTTACGCATACTTACACGCACTCACACACACTCACACGCACTTACACGCACTTACACCTACTTACACGCACTTACATGCACTTACACGTACTTACACGCACTGATACAATCTCACACACACTTACACGCACTTACATGCACTTACACACACTTACACACACTTACACAAACATACACGCACTTAAACGCACTTACACACACGTACATGCACTTACATGCACTTACACGTACTTACATGCACTTTCACGAACGTACACACACTGACACGTACTTACACGCACTTACACGCACTTACACGCACTTACACGCACTTACGCGCCCTTACAGGCACTTACACGCACGTACACAAACTTACGCATACTGGCAGGCACTAGTACGCACTAGCACACACTTACACGCACCTACACGCACTTACATGCACTTACATGAACTTACACATACTAACACGAATGACACGGACTTACACGCACTTACACGTACTGACCCAAGCTCACACACACTTACACACACTTACACGCACTTACTCACACTTACACACACGTAAACGTACTTACACACACTTACACACACGCACACGCACTTATACGAACGTACATGCACTTACACGCACTTACATGCACTTACATGAACTTACACATACTAACACGAATGACACGGACTTACACGCACTTACACGTACTGACCCAAGCTCACACACACTTACACACACTTACACGCACTTACTCACACTTACACACACGTAAACGTACTTACACACACTTACACACACGCACACGCACTTATACGAACGTACATGCACTTACACGCACTTACATGCACTTACATGAACTTACACATACTAACACGAATGACACGGACTTACACGCACTTACACGTACTGACCCAAGCTCACACACACTTACACACACTTACACGCACTTACTCACACTTACACACACGTAAACGTACTTACACACACTTACACACACTTACACGCACTTACTCACACTTATACACACGTAAACGTTCTTACACACACTTACACACACGCACACGCACTTATAAGAACGTACATGCACTTACACGCACTTACACGAACTCACACGCACTTCCACGTCTTACACGCACTTCCATGCACTTAAACGCACTTACACACACTTACACGTACTTGCACGCATTTACACGTACTTGCATGCACTTACATGCACTTACACGTACTTACACGCACTAACACAAACTCACACGAACTTACACGCACTTGCACGTACTTACACACACTTACACGCACTTACACACTTTTACACGCACTTCCACGCACTTACACACACTTACACACAGTTATACGCACTTACACACACTTACACCCACTTACACACCCTTGCACACACTTACACGTACATACACACACTTACACGTACTTACAGGCACTTACACGAACTTACACGCACTGGCACGCACTGGCACGTACTGGCACGCACTTACACGTACTTACACATACTTATACACACTTACGAGCACATACGCGTACTTATACACATTTCCACGCACTTAAATGCACTTACACATACTTGCACACACGTAAACACACTTAGACGCACCTACACACACTTGCACACACTTACACGTACTTGCACATACTTACACACACTTACATGCACTTCACAAACTTACACGTCCTTACACACACTTGCATGCACTTGCACACACTTATACACACTTGCATGCACTTGCATACACTTCCACGCACTTATACCTACTTACACGCACTTCCACGCACTTACATGCACTTACACGCACTTACATGCACTTACACGCACTTACATGCACTTACATGAACTTACACATACTAACACGAATGACACGGACTTACACGCACTTACACGCACTTACACCCACTTACACGCCCTTACACGCACTTACACACACTTACACATACTTACACGTACTTACACGCACTGACACGTACTTACACGCACTTCCACGTACTTATACGCACTTACACGCGTAGAAGTACGTGCAAGTGCGTGTAAGTGAGTGCAAGTGCGTGTCAGTACGTGGAAGTGCGTGTAAGACGTGGAAGTGCGTGTAAGTGCATGTAAGCGCGTATAAGTGCGTGTACGTTCGTATAAGTACGTGTACGTGTGTGTAAGTGTATGTAAGTACGTATACGTGTGTATAAGTACGTGTACGTGCGTGTAAGTTTGTGTAAGTTTGTGTAAGTGTATGTAAGTGTGTGTAAGTACGTATACGTGCGTGTAAGTGCGTGTAAGTGCGTGTAAGTCCATGTAAGTGCGTGTAAGTGCTTATAAGTGCGTGTAAGTGCGTGTAAGTGCGTGTAAGTGCGTGTAATTGCGTCTAAGTGCGTGTAAGTGCATGTAAGTGCGTTTAAGTATGTGTAAGTGCGTGTAAGTGCGTATAAGTGCGTGTAAGTGCGTGTAAGTGCATGTAAGTACGTGTAAGTGCATGTGTGTGCGTGTAAGTACATGTAAGTGCGTGTAAGTATTTGTAAGTGTGTTTAAGTGCGTGTAAGTGTGTGTAGGTGTGTGTAAGTGCGTGTAAGTATGTGTAAGTGTGTGTACGTTTGTGAAAGTGCATGTAAGTGCATGTAAGTGCGTGTAAGTGCGTGTAAGTATGTGTAAGTGTGTGTACGTTTGTGAAAGTGCATGTAAGTGCATGTAAGTATGTGTAAGTACGTGTACGTGTGTGTAAGTGCATGTAAGTACGTGTACGTTTATGTAAGTGTGTGTAAGTGTGTGTAAGTGCATGGAAGTGTGTGTAAGTGCGTGTGAATTTGTGTCAGTGCGTCTAAGTGCGTGTAAGTATGTGAAAGTGCGTGTAAGTGCGTGTAAGTACGTGTAAGTGTGTGTATGTACGTGTGAGTGCGTATAAGTGCGTGTAAGTGCATGTAAGTGCATGTAAGTGTGTGTGTACGTGTAAGTGCGTGTAAGTATGTCTAAGTGCATGTTAGTATGTGTAAGTGCGTGTAAATAAGTGTAAGTGTGTGTAAGTACGTGTGAGTGTGTGTAAGTACGTGTAAGTGTGTGTAAGTGATGTAAATGCATGTAAGTATGTGTAAGTGCATGCAAGTGCGTATAAGTGTGTATCAGTGTGTGTAAGTGCGTTTAAGTTTGTGTAAGTGCGTGTAAGTACGTGTAAGTGTACGTAAGTGCGTGTAAGTGCGTGTAAGTGCGTGTAAGTGTGTGTAAGTATGTGTAAGTGTGTGTACGTGTGTGTAAGTTCCTGTAAGTACGTGTAAGTGCGTGTGAGTTCGTGGCAGTGCATATAAGTGCGTATAAGTGCGTGTAAGTGCGTGCAAGTACGTGTAAGTGAGTGTAAGCGCCTGTAAGTATGTGCAAGTGCGTGTAAGTGTGTGTAATTGCGTGTCAATGTGTGTAAGTACGTGTACGTCCGTGTAAGTGTATGTAAGTTTGTATAAGTATGTGTAAGTGTGTGTAAGTATGTGTAAGCGCGTGTAAGTGCATGTAAGTGCATGCCAGTGCGTGCTAGTGTGTGTAAGTTCGTGTAAGTGCGCGTAAGTACGTGTAAGTGCGTGTAAGTGCGTGTACGTGTGTGTATGTGTGTGTAAGTGCTTGTAAGTGCGTGTAGGTGTGTGTGAGTGTGTGTAAGTATGTGTAAGTTTGTGTAAGTTTGTGTAAGTGTGTGTAAGTGTATGTAAGTTTGTATAAGTTAGTGTAAGTGCGTGTGAGTGCGTGTCAGTGCGTGTAAGTGCGTGTAAGTATGTATAAGTGTGTGTAAGTGCGTGTAAGTGCGTGTGAGTGTGTGTAAGTGTGTGTAAGTATATATAAGTGCGTATAAGTTTGTGTAAGTGTGTGTAAGTGCGTGTAAGTTTGTATAAGTACGTGGAAGTATGTGTAAGTGCTTGTAAGTGCGTGTAGGTGTGTGTAAGTGCGTGTAAGTGCGTGTACATTCGTGTAAGTGCTTGTAAGTATGTGTAAGTGCATGTAAGTGCGTGTAAGTTCGTGTAAGTTCGTGTAAGTGCGTGTAGTTGCGTGTAAGTGCGTGTAAGTACGTGTAAGTGCATATAAGTGCGTGCAAGTGTGTGTAAGTGCATGTAAGTACATGTAAGTATGTGTAAGCACGTGTAAGTGCGTGTAAGTACGTTTCAATGCGTGTATGTGTGTGTAAGTTCGTGTAAGTGCGTGTAAGTGCGTGTAAGTGTGTGTAAGTGTGTGTAAGTGCATGTAAATACGTGTACGTACGTGTAAGTGCGTGGAAGTGCACATAAGTGTGTGCAAGTGTATGCAAGAGCGTGTAAGTACATGCATGTGCGTATAAGTACGTTTAAGTGCGTGTAAGTTCATGTAAGTACGTGTAAGTATGTGTTAGTGCGTGTTAGTGTGTGTAAGAGTGTGTAAGTACGTGTAAGTACGTGTAAGTGTGTGTACGTTCGTGCAAGTGCGTGTAAGTACGTGTAAGTGCATGTAAGTACGTGTAAGCGCGTGTAAGTACATGTAAGTGCGTGTAAGTGCGTGTAAGTGTGTGCAAGTGTGTGCCAGTATATGCCAGTGTGTGCCAGTGCCTGTGAGTTGGTGTAAGTGTGTGTAAGTGGGTGTAAGTACGTGTAAGTGCGTATAAGGATGTGTAAATCTGTGTAAGTGCTTGTAAGTGTGTGTAAGTGCGTGTAAGTGCGTGTAAGTGCGTATAAGTGCGTGCAAGTGCGTATAAGTGTGCATAAGTCCGTGTAACTGCGTGTAAGCTCGTATGAGTTTGTGTCAATGCGTGTAAGTGCATGTAAGTAGGTATAAGTGTGTGTAAGCGTGTGTTAGTGCGTGTAAGTGTGCGTAAGTGCGTGTAAGTGCGTTTAATTATGTGTAAGTACGTGTAAATGCGTGTAAGTGTGTGTAAGTGCATACAAGTGCGTGTAAGTGCGTGTAAGTGCGTGTAAGTGCATGTACGTCCGTGTATGTGCGTGTAAGTGAACGTAAGTGCGTGTACTCGTGTATAAGTACGTATTTGTGCATGTAAGTTCGTGTAAGTTTGTGTAAGTGCAAGTAAGCATGTGTAAGTGCCTATAAGTGCATGTAAGTGCGTGTGAGTTTGTGTGAGGGCGTGTAAGTGCGTTTAAGTGCGTATCAGTGCGTGTAAGTATATGTAAGTATCTGTAAGTATGTGTAAGTGCATGTAAGTGCGTGTGAGTATGTGTAAGTGCGTGTAAGTACGTGCAAGTGCATGAAAGTGTGTGTAAGTGTGTGTAAGTGCGTGTAAGTGCATGTAAGTGCATGCAAGTACATGTAAGTATGTGCAAGTATGTGTAAGTGCGTGTATGTTCTGGAAAGTATGTGTAAGTGTGTCTAAGTACATGTAAGTGTGTGTACGTGTGTGTAAAAGCGTGTAAGTGCGTGTAAGTTTGTGCAAGTGCGTGTAAGTGTACGTAAGTGCATATAAATGTGTGTAAGTGCGTGTGAGTTCATGTCAATGCATGTAAGTGCGTGTAAGTGCGTGAAAGTGTGTGTAAGTATGTCTAAGTACGTGTGAGTGTGTGTAATTGTATGTAAGTATGTGTAAGTGCATGAAAGTTTGTGTAAGTGCATGTAAGTGTGTGTAAGTGCATGTAAGTACGTGTAAGTGCATGTAAGTTTGTGTCACTGCGTGTAAGTGCGTGTAAGTGCGTATAAGTGCCTGTAAGTGTGTGTAAGTGCGTGTAAGTGCGTGTAATTTCATGTAAGTGCGTATAAGTACGTGTAAGTACGTGTAATTGCGTGTAGGTGCGTGTAAGTGCGTGTACATACGTGTAAGTGCGTGTAAGTGTGTGTAAATGCATGTAAGTACGTGTAAGTGCGTGTAAGTGCGTGTACATACGTGTAAGTGCGTGTAAGTGTGTGTAAATGCATGTAAGTACGTGTAAGTACGTGTAAGTGCGTGTAAGTGTGTGTAAGTGTGTGTAAGTGCGTATAAGTGCGTGTAAGTGTTTATAAGTACGAGTTAGTGCGTGTAAGTATGTGTCACTGTGTGTAAGTGCGTGTAAGTTCTTGTAAGTGTGTGTAAGTGCGTGTACATTGGTGTAAGTACGTGCAAGTGCGTGTAAGTGCGTGTAAGTTTGTGTAAGTTTGTGTAAGTCCGTGTAAGTGTGTGTAAGTTTGTGTAAGTGCATGTAAGTACATGTGAGTTTGTGTCAATGCGTGCAAGTGCGTGTACGTGCGTGTAAGTGTGTGTAAGTGCGTGTAAGTAGGTGTAAGTGTGTGTACGTGCATGTAATTGCGTGTAAGTTCGTGTAAGTACGTGTAAGTGCGAGTCAGTGCGTGTAGGTGCGTATATGTGCGTGTAAGTATGTGTTAGTTTATGTAAGTGCGTGTAAGTACGTCTAAGTCCATGTTAGTGCGTGTAAGTGTGTGTAACTACGTGTAAGTGCATGTAACTGTGTATAAATATGTGTAAGTGCGTATAAGTGCGTGTAAGTACATGTAAGTGCGTGTAAGTGCGTGTCAGTGCGTGTAAGTGCGTATAAGTGCGTGTAAGTACATGTAAGTGCGTGTAAGTGCGTGTCAGTGCGTGTAAGTGCGTATAAGTGCGTGTAAGTACATGTAAGTGCGTGTAAGTGCGTGTCAGTGCGTGTAAGTGCGTATAAGTGCGTGTAAGTACATGTAAGTGCGTGTAAGTGCGTGTCAGTGCGTGTAAGTGCGTATAAGTGCGTGTAAGTACATGTAAGTGCGTGTAAGTGCGTGTCAGTGCGTGTAAGTGCGTATAAGTGCGTGTAAGTACATGTAAGTGCGTGTAAGTGCGTGTCAGTGCGTGTAAGTGCGTATAAGTGCGTGTAAGTACATGTAAGTGCGTGTAAGTGCGTGTCAGTGCGTGTAAGTGCGTATAAGTGCGTGTAAGTACATGTAAGTGCGTGTAAGTGCGTGTCAGTGCGTGTAAGTGCGTATAAGTGCGTGTAAGTACATGTAAGTGCGTGTAAGTGCGTGTCAGTGCGTGTAAGTGCGTATAAGTGCGTGTAAGTACATGTAAGTGCGTGTAAGTGCGTGTCAGTGCGTGTAAGTGCGTATAAGTGCGTGTAAGTACATGTAAGTGCGTGTAAGTGCGTGTCAGTGCGTGTAAGTGCGTATAAGTGCGTGTAAGTACATGTAAGTGCGTGTAAGTGCGTGTCAGTGCGTGTAAGTGCGTATAAGTGCGTGTAAGTACATGTAAGTGCGTGTAAGTGCGTGTCAGTGCGTGTAAGTGCGTATAAGTGCGTGTAAGTACATGTAAGTGCGTGTAAGTGCGTGTCAGTGCGTGTAAGTGCGTATAAGTGCGTGTAAGTACATGTAAGTGCGTGTAAGTGCGTGTCAGTGCGTGTAAGTGCGTATAAGTGCGTGTAAGTACATGTAAGTGCGTGTAAGTGCGTGTCAGTGCGTGTAAGTGCGTATAAGTGCGTGTAAGTACATGTAAGTGCGTGTAAGTGCGTGTCAGTGCGTGTAAGTGCGTATAAGTGCGTGTAAGTACATGTAAGTGCGTGTAAGTGCGTGTCAGTGCGTGTAAGTGCGTATAAGTGCGTGTAAGTACATGTAAGTGCGTGTAAGTGCGTGTCAGTGCGTGTAAGTGCGTATAAGTGCGTGTAAGTACATGTAAGTGCGTGTAAGTGCGTGTCAGTGCGTGTAAGTGCGTATAAGTGCGTGTAAGTACATGTAAGTGCGTGTAAGTGCGTGTCAGTGCGTGTAAGTGCGTATAAGTGCGTGTAAGTACATGTAAGTGCGTGTAAGTGCGTGTCAGTGCGTGTAAGTGCGTATAAGTGCGTGTAAGTACATGTAAGTGCGTGTAAGTGCGTGTCAGTGCGTGTAAGTGCGTATAAGTGCGTGTAAGTACATGTAAGTGCGTGTAAGTGCGTGTCAGTGCGTGTAAGTGCGTATAAGTGCGTGTAAGTACATGTAAGTGCGTGTAAGTGCGTGTCAGTGCGTGTAAGTGCGTATAAGTGCGTGTAAGTACATGTAAGTGCGTGTAAGTGCGTGTCAGTGCGTGTAAGTGCGTATAAGTGCGTGTAAGTACATGTAAGTGCGTGTAAGTGCGTGTCAGTGCGTGTAAGTGCGTATAAGTGCGTGTAAGTACATGTAAGTGCGTGTAAGTGCGTGTCAGTGCGTGTAAGTGCGTATAAGTGCGTGTAAGTACATGTAAGTGCGTGTAAGTGCGTGTCAGTGCGTGTAAGTGCGTATAAGTGCGTGTAAGTACATGTAAGTGCGTGTAAGTGCGTGTCAGTGCGTGTAAGTGCGTATAAGTGCGTGTAAGTACATGTAAGTGCGTGTAAGTGCGTGTCAGTGCGTGTAAGTGCGTATAAGTGCGTGTAAGTACATGTAAGTGCGTGTAAGTGCGTGTCAGTGCGTGTAAGTGCGTATAAGTGCGTGTAAGTACATGTAAGTGCGTGTAAGTGCGTGTCAGTGCGTGTAAGTGCGTATAAGTGCGTGTAAGTACATGTAAGTGCGTGTAAGTGCGTGTCAGTGCGTGTAAGTGCGTATAAGTGCGTGTAAGTACATGTAAGTGCGTGTAAGTGCGTGTCAGTGCGTGTAAGTGCGTATAAGTGCGTGTAAGTACATGTAAGTGCGTGTAAGTGCGTGTCAGTGCGTGTAAGTGCGTATAAGTGCGTGTAAGTACATGTAAGTGCGTGTAAGTGCGTGTCAGTGCGTGTAAGTGCGTATAAGTGCGTGTAAGTACATGTAAGTGCGTGTAAGTGCGTGTCAGTGCGTGTAAGTGCGTATAAGTGCGTGTAAGTACATGTAAGTGCGTGTAAGTGCGTGTCAGTGCGTGTAAGTGCGTATAAGTGCGTGTAAGTACATGTAAGTGCGTGTAAGTGCGTGTCAGTGCGTGTAAGTGCGTATAAGTGCGTGTAAGTACATGTAAGTGCGTGTAAGTGCGTGTCAGTGCGTGTAAGTGCGTATAAGTGCGTGTAAGTACATGTAAGTGCGTGTAAGTGCGTGTCAGTGCGTGTAAGTGCGTATAAGTGCGTGTAAGTACATGTAAGTGCGTGTAAGTGCGTGTCAGTGCGTGTAAGTGCGTATAAGTGCGTGTAAGTACATGTAAGTGCGTGTAAGTGCGTGTCAGTGCGTGTAAGTGCGTATAAGTGCGTGTAAGTACATGTAAGTGCGTGTAAGTGCGTGTCAGTGCGTGTAAGTGCGTATAAGTGCGTGTAAGTACATGTAAGTGCGTGTAAGTGCGTGTCAGTGCGTGTAGGTGCGTATATGTGCGTGTAAGTATGTGTTAGTTTATGTAAGTGCGTGTAAGTACGTCTAAGTCCATGTTAGTGCGTGTAAGTGTGTGTAACTACGTGTAAGTGCATGTAAATGTGTATAAATATGTGTAAGTGCGTATAAGTGCGTGTAAGTGTGTGTAAGTGCATGTAAGCACGTGTAAGTATATGTAAGTGCATGTAAGTACGTGTAAGTGCGTGTCAATGCGTGTAAGTGCGTATAAGTTCATGTAAGTGCATGTAAGTTCGTGTAAGTATGTGTAAGTGTGTGTAAGTGTGTGTAAGCACGTGCAAGTGCGTGTAAGTGCGTGCCAGTACGTCCCAGTGCGTGTAAGTTCGTGTAATTGCGTGTAAGTACGTGTAAGTACGTGTAAGTACGTGTAAGTGCATGTAAGTGCGTGTAAGTGCATGTAAGTACGTGTAAGTGTGTGTGAGTGTGTATAAGTGCATGTAAGTGTGTGTAAGTGCGTGTAAGTTTGTATCAGTTTGTGTAAGTTCGTGTAAGTGCGTGTAAGTGTATGTAAGTTTGTATAAGTGCGTGTAAGTGTGTATAAGTGCATGTAAGTGCGTATAAGTATGTGTAACTACGTTCAAGTTGGTGTAGGTGCGAGTAAGTACGTGTGAGTGCGTGTAAGTACATGTAAGTACATGTAAGTTCGTATAAGTGCGTATGAGTGCGTGTAAGTGTGTGTAAGTACGTGTAAGTGCATGTAAGTGTGTGTAAATGCGTGTACATGCGTGCACGTTCGTGTAAGTTTGTGTAACTTTGTGTAAGTGCGTATAAGATTGTATAAGTGTGTGTGAGTGTGTGTGAGTTCGTTTCAGTATGTGTAAGTGTATGTAAGTGCATGTAAGTGTGTGTACGTGCGTGTAAGTGCGTGTGAGTGTATGTAAGTGTGTGTAAGTGCATGTAAGTGTGTGTACGTGCGTGTAAGTGCGTGTGAGTGTATGTAAGTGTGTGTAAGTTTGAATACGTTTGTGTAAGTGCGTGTAAGTTCGTGTACATTTTGCTAAGTGCGTGGAAGTGTATGTAAGTGCGTGTAAGTGCGTGTAAGTTCGTGTAAGTGCGTGTTGGTATGTCTCAGAACGTGTAACTGCATGTAAGTGCGTGTAGATGTGTGTAAGTCCGTGTAAGTATGTATAAGTGTGTGTAAGTGCGTGTAAGTGTGTGTAAGTGTGTGTAAGTGCATGTAAGTATGTGTAAGTGCGTGTGAGTGCATGTAAGTGTGTGTCACTGCATATAAGTGCGTATAAGTTTATGTAAGTGCGTGTAAGTACGTGTAAGTGAATGTAAGTGCGTCCAAGTGCGGATAAGTGCGTGTAAGTATGTGTAACTATGTGTAAGTACGTGTAAGTGTGTGAAAGTGTGTGTAAGTTCCTATAAGTGTGCGTAAGTGCGTGTGAGTTTGTGTCAGTGCATGTAAGTGTGTGTAAGTGCGTGTAAGTGCATGTAAGTACGTGTAAGTGAGTGTAAGCGTGTGTACTTATGTTAAAGTGCGTATAAGTGCATGTAAGTGTGTGTCAGTGCGTGTAAGTACGTGGAGTTTTGTGTAAGTGCATGTAAGTTTGTACAAGTATGTGTAAGTGCATGTAAGTATCTATAAGCACGTGTAAGTACGTGTAAGTGCGTGTAAGTACGTGTAAGGGCGTGTAAGTTTGTGTAAATGCGTGTAAGTACATGTAATTGGGTGTAAGCATGTTTGTACGTGTAAGTGCGTATAAGTGCGTGTAAATGCATATAAGTGTGTGTAACTGCGTGTAAGTGTATGTAAGTGTGTGTAAGTATGTGTAAGTACGTGTAAGTGCGTGTAAGTGCGTATAAGTGCATGTAAGTACATGTAATTGCGTGTTTGTGCATTTTAGTGCGAGTAAGTTCATGTAAGTGCGTGTAAGTGCGTGTAAGTGCATGTATGTGTGTGTAAGTGTGTGTAAATACGTGTAAGTGCGTGTAAGTATGTGTAAGTGCATGTAAGTGTATGCAAGTGCATGCAAGTGCATGAAAGTGCATTCAAGTGCGTGTACGTACATGTAAGTGCGTGTAAGTTCATGTAAGTGCGTGTAAGTATGTGTAAGTGGGTGTAAGTGCGTGTAAGTGCGTGTAAGAGCGTGTAAGTGCGTGTAAGTGTGTGTAAGTGCGTATAAGTCATGTAAGTACATGTTAGTGCCTACAAGTGCGTGTAAGGGCATGTAAGTATGTGTAAGTACGTGTAAGTGTGTAGAAGTGCGTATAAGTACGTTTAAGTCTGTGTGAGTGCGTGTAAGTGCGTGTAAGTGCATGTAAGTGCGTGCCAGTATGTGCTAGTAAGTGCCAGTACGTGTAAGTTTGTGTAAGTGCGTGTAAGTGCGTGTAAGTGTGTGTAAGTGTGTGTAAGGGCGTGTTAGTGCGTGTAAGTGCATGTAAGTGCATGTAAGTACGTGTACGTACATGTAAGTGCGTGTAAGTATGTGCCCGTGCATGCCAGTGCCTGCCACTGCGTACTTGTGCGTGTCAGTGCTTGTAAGTGCGTATAAATGCATGTAAGTGTGTCATTACGTGTAAGTGTGTGTACGTTTGTGTGAGTTTGTCTTAGTGTGTGTAAATGCGTGTAAGTGCATGTAAGTGCGTGTAAGTGCATGTAAGTGCGTGGAAGTGCGTATAAGCTCATGTAAGTGTGTGTAAGTGCGTGTATGTCATGTAAGTATGTGTACGTATATGTACGTGCGTGTAAGTACGTGTACATGTGTGTAAGTGCGTGTAAGTACATGTGAGTTTGTGTAAGTTTGTGTAAGTGTGTGTAAGTCTGTGTAAGTACATGTAAGTGCGTGCCAGTGCATGTAAGTGCGTGCTTGTGCATGTAAGCTTGTGTAAGTGCATGTAAGTGCGTGTAAGTGCGTGTAAGTACGTGTAAGGGCGTGTAAGTACGTGTAAGTACGTGTAAGTGCGTGTAAGTGCATGTAAGTGCGTGCTTGTGCATGTAAGCTTGTGTAAGTGCATGTAAGTGCGTGTAAGTGCGTGTAAGTACGTGTAAGGGCGTGTAAGTACGTGTAAGTACGTGTAAGTGCGTGTAAGTGCGTATAAGTGTGTGTAACTGTGTATAAGTGCGTGTAAGTACGTACAAGTGTGTGTAAGTGTATGTAAGTGCATGTAAGTGCATATACGTTTGTGTGAGTTTGTGTTAGTGCGTGTAAGTGTATGTAAGTATGTGTAAGTACGTGTAAGTGCGTGTAAGTGCGTGTAAGTGCATGTAAGTATGTGTAAGTGTGTGTGAGTGTGTATAAGTACGTGTAAGTCTGGGTAAGTGCGTGTAAGTTCGTGTAAGTGCGTGTAAGTACGTACAAGTGTGTGTAAGTGTATGTAAGTATGTGTAAGTACGTGTAAGTGCGTGTAAGTATGTGTAAGTGTGTATAAGTGCATGTAAGTGCGTATAAGTATGTGTAACTACGTGTAAGTTGGTGTAGGTGCGTGTAAGTGCGTGTGAGTACG
This sequence comes from Penium margaritaceum, assembly GCA_023375785.1. NCBI lineage: Eukaryota > Viridiplantae > Streptophyta > Zygnematophyceae > Desmidiales > Peniaceae > Penium > Penium margaritaceum. The sequence continues at coordinate 70,183 of SZWC01002289.1, forward strand.
TGTAAGTACATGTAAGTGCATGTAAGTTCGTGTAAGTGCGTGTGAGTGCGTGTAAGTGTGTGTAAGTATGTGTAAGTGCGTGTAAGTGTGTGTAAGTGCGAGTAAATGCATGCATATTCGTGTAAGTTTGTATAACTTTGTGTAAGTGCGTATAAGATAGTGGAAGTGTGTGTAAGTGTGTGTGAGTTGTCAGGCGCGGATCCACCGCATCTCCGCTAAGGAAAAGATGGATCTGCAGAGGAGAGATCACCGCCATCCACAGATCTGCGGAACGAAGCTTTCGCGGCCTGTGATACGCGGAGGAGTATAACAGGGGAACCGCAGAGTGTCGGAGAACGCGCAAGGCATGCTGGCTCCCGCGATAGAATTGCGGTAGAGCGTGGGGTGGCGCGGAATCTAGAAGCAATCGAGAAGAGGTAGGAAAAGTTGCCGCCAGGAGGCAAAAATGGCCGCGGAAGAACAGGAAAGGGAGGAGGAGTATGATGAGAATCCGCTGTGAGAAGGGAACATGAATCAAGCCGCGGAAAAGGTGAAGCGGCGGACGTCCAGAGATGCACGACGGCAGGACCAGACGTCAAAGGGAAGCTCGACCAATGAGAACTCAAGACGGGCAGCGATAATCAAGCAGGAGGACCGGGAGGACGCACCGTGCAAAGACGAAGATTCAAGGAAGAACACAAGACCGGGAGCGTTCAAGCCGCGGACTAGAGGAAGATGTAGTGGCAAAACAAGGAAATATAGTAGTGAAGAGTGTGTGTGTCAAGGACGAGACCCGCGGCGCGTGTAGCGCGCCGTGCGGAGTCCGAAATAAGGGAAGGAGTGATGGGAGGTGTCTTAGAGAACTAGTTTTGGTGGATATAAAGTAGTACTGTAGCGGAGGGACTAGTGGAATCTGGCCACTGACC
>SZWC01002289.1:104171-115014 GCA_023375785.1 Penium margaritaceum
TTTTCCCACCTAGGAAGGCATCCCTTCCCTCCTCTAGAAGCTTCTGCCCCTTCCTAGATTCCTCAGCTTGCTTCTAGTAGGAGGGAAGGTGTCCAGAAGACCAAGACACCTCTAGATGCCTTGTAGGACAAGTCACCCCTTCTAGAAGGTGTGCCACCTTCCTGGACCCTCACCTGGCCTTCTAGAAACTTAAAGAGGAACTCTAGAGGTTGAGCTAGCTTCCTGGCATCTATTTTCCACCTCCCTTGAGGCAGGGCAGAATTTCATCTTGTGGGACTTGAACCCGGGCCCCTGCCTCTAGAGGTGGACACCATTAACCACTAAGCTACTAAGGCTTGTCTTTTTGGTGTTCCTTTTTGGAGTCACTCCTGCCATGGTGAGGAGCATCATTCCAACAGGCACAACTCTGGTATAACTCTGGCACAACTCTGGCACAACTCTGGCACAACTCTGGAACTACTCTAACACAACTTTGGCACAACTCTAGCACAACTCTGGCACAACTCCGGAATAACGTTGGCACAAATCTGGCACGACTGTGGCACAACTCTGGCACAACAGTGGCACAACTATGGCACAACTCTGGCACAACTCTGGTACAACTCATGCACAACTCCGCCACAACTCTCGCGCAACTCTCAGAGCTCTGGCACAACTCTAGTACAACTCTGGCACATCTCTAGCACAAGTGAGGCACAACTCTGACACAACTCCGACACAACTCTGGCACAACTGTGGAACAACTCTGGCACGAATCAGGGACAACTGTGGCCAAACTCTGGTAAAACAGTGGCACAACTATGGCACAACTTTGGCACAACTCTGGCACAACTCTGGCACAACTCTGGCACAACACTGCCACAACTCTAGCGCAACTCTCACAACTTTGGCACAACTCTGGCACAACTCAGGCAAATCTCTAGCACAACTCTAGCACAACTCTGGCATAACTCTAAGACGACTCTGGTATAAATCTTGCACAACTCTGGCAGAATTCTGGCACAACTTTGGCACACCTCTGGTACAACTCTGGCACGAATATGGCACAACGATGGCACAACTGATGCACAACTCTGGCACAACTCTGGCACAACTCTGGTACAACGCTGGCACAACCCTGGCACAACTCAAGCATAGCTCTGGCACATCTATGGTACAACTCTGGGACGACTCTGGCACAACTCTGGCACAAATGTGGCACAACTTTGGCACAACTATTGCACAACTTTGGCACAACTCTGGCACAACTCTGGCACAACTCTGGCACAACTCTGGCAAAACTCTGGCACAACTCTGGCACAACTCTGGCACAACTCAGGCACAATTATGGCACAGCTCAGGCACAACTCTGGCACAACTCTGGCACAACTCAGGCACAATTATGGCACAGCTCAGGCACAACTCTGGCACAACTCGGGCACACCTCAGGCACAACTCTGGTACAACTCTGGTACAACTCTGGCACAACTCTGGCACAACGCTAGTACAACTCTGGCACAACTTTGGCACAACTCTGGCACAACTCTGGAACAACTCTGGCACAACTCTGGCACAACTCTAGCACAACTCTGGCACAACTCCGGAACCACTTTGGCACAAGTCTGGCACAACTGTGGCATAACTATGGCACGACTCTATCACAACTCTGGCACAACTCTGGCATCTGGCACAACTCTGGCACAACTCTACCACAACTCTGGCGCAAGTCTCAAAACTTTGGCACAACTCTAGGACAACTCTGGCACATCTCTAGCACAACTCAGGCATAACTCTGGCACAACTCTGGCACAACTCTGGCACAACTCTGGAACAACTCTGGCACGAATCTGGTACAACTGTGGCCAAACTCTGGTACAACAGTGGAACAACTATGGCACAACTCTGGCACAACTATGGCACAACTCTGGCACAACTCTGGCACAACACTGCCACAACTCTGGCGCAATTCTCACAACGCTGGTTCAACTCTGGCACAACTATGACACATCTCTAGCACAACTCTGGTAAAACTCTGGCACAACTCTGGCACAACTTTGGCACAGCCTTGGCACAACTGTGGCATATCTATGGCACAAGTCTGGCACAACTCTGGCATTACTTTGGCACAACTCTGGTACAACACTGGTAAAGCTATGGCACAACTTCAGCACAACTCTGGCACAACACTGGCACAACTCTGGCACAACTCTGACACAACTATGTCACACCTCTAGCACAACTCTGGCACAACTCTGGGACAACTCTGGCAGAACTCTGGCAAAACTATAGAATAAATATGGCACAACTCTGGCACAACTCTGGCACGACTCAGTTACAACTCTAGCACAACTCTGGTACAACTCTGGCACGACCCTGGCACAGTTCTGGCACAACTCTTGCACAACTGTGGCACAACTCTGGCATAACTCTGGCACAACTCTGGCACAAATCTGGCACAAATATGGCACAACTCTGGCACAACTCTGGCACATCTTCGGAACAACTATGGCACAACTCTGGCACAACTCTGGCACATCTCTGGAACAACTCTGGCACAACTCTGGCACAACTCTGGGACAACTCTGGCAGAACTCTGGCGCAACTATAGCATAACTCTGGCACAACTCTGGCACAACTCAGGCACAACTCAGGTACAACTCTGGCACAAATCTGGTACAACTCTGGCACGACTCTGGCACAGTTATGGCACAACTCTTGCACAGCTGAGGCACAACTCTGGCATAACTCTGGCACAACTCTGGCACAACTCAGGCACAACTCAGTTACAACTCTGGCACAACTCTGGTACAACTCTGGCACAACTCTGGCACAACTCTGGCACACCTCTGGCACAACTCTGGCACAACTCTGGGACAACTCTGGCAGAACTCTGGCGAAACTATAGCATAACTCTGGCACAACTCTGGCACAACTCAGGCACAACTCAGTTACAACTCTGGCACAACTCTGGTACAACTCTGGCACGACCCTGGCACAGTTATGGCACAACTCTTGCACAGCTGTGGCACAACTCTGGCATAACTCTGGCACAACTCTGGCACAAATCTGGCACAAATATGGCACAACTCTGGCACAACTCTGGCACATCTTTGGAACAACTCTGGCACAACTCTGGCACAACTCTCGCACAACTCTGGCACAACTCTGGTACAACTGTGGAACAACTCTGGCACAACCCTTGCATGACTCTGGCACAGCTATGGCATAACTATGGCAAAACTATGGCATAACTCTGGAACAACTCTGGCACAACTATGGCACAACTCTTGCACAATACTGGCACAACTATTGTACAACTCTGGCATAACTCTAGGACGACTATGGCACAACTCTGGCACAACTCTGGCACAAATTTGGCTCAACTTTGGCACAACTCCGATACAACTCCGGCTCGAATGTGGCACAACTATGGCACAACTGAGGCTCAACTATGGCACAAATCAGGCACAATTCTGGCACAACGATGACACAACTCTAGCACAACTCAGGCACAACTCTGGCATAACTCTGGTACAACTCTGGCACAACTCTCGCACAACTCTGGCACAACTCTAGCACAATTGTGGCACAACTCCGGCACAAATTTGGCACAACTGTGACACAACTCCGGCACAACTCTGGCACAACTCTGCCACAACTCTGGCGCAAGTCTCAAAACTTTGGCACAACTCTAGCACAACTCTAGCACATCTCTAGCACAACTCAGGCATAACTCTGGCACAACTCTGGCACAGCTCTGGCACAACTCTGGCACATCGTTGGAACAACTCTGGCACAACTCTGGCATCTGGCACAACTCTGGCACAACTCGGGCACAACTCAGGCACAACTCTGGCATAACTCTGGCACAACTCTGGCACAGCTCTGGCACAACTCTGGCACATCGTTGGAACAACTCTGGCACAACTCTGGCATCTGGCACAACTCTGGCACAACTCGGGCACAACTCAGGCACAACTCTGGCATAACTCTGGCACAACTCTGGCACAGCTCTGGCACAACTCTGGCACATCGTTGGAACAACTCTGGCACAACTCTGGCATCTGGCACAACTCTGGCACAACTCGGGCACAACTCAGGCACAACTCTGGCATAACTCTGGCACAACTCTGGCACAGCTCTGGCACAACTCTGGCACATCGTTGGAACAACTCTGGCACAACTCTGGCATCTGGCACAACTCTGGCACAACTCGGGCACAACTCAGGCACAACTCTGGCATAACTCTGGCACAACTCTGGCACAGCTCTGGCACAACTCTGGCACATCGTTGGAACAACTCTGGCACAACTCTGGCATCTGGCACAACTCTGGCACAACTCGGGCACAACTCAGGCACAACTCTGGCATAACTCTGGCACAACTCTGGCACAGCTCTGGCACAACTCTGGCACATCGTTGGAACAACTCTGGCACAACTCTGGCATCTGGCACAACTCTGGCACAACTCGGGCACAACTCAGGCACAACTCTGGCATAACTCTGGCACAACTCTGGCACAGCTCTGGCACAACTCTGGCACATCGTTGGAACAACTCTGGCACAACTCTGGCATCTGGCACAACTCTGGCACAACTCGGGCACAACTCAGGCACAACTCTGGCATAACTCTGGCACAACTCTGGCACAGCTCTGGCACAACTCTGGCACATCGTTGGAACAACTCTGGCACAACTCTGGCATCTGGCACAACTCTGGCACAACTCGGGCACAACTCAGGCACAACTCTGGCATAACTCTGGCACAACTCTGGCACAGCTCTGGCACAACTCTGGCACATCGTTGGAACAACTCTGGCACAACTCTGGCATCTGGCACAACTCTGGCACAACTCGGGCACAACTCAGGCACAACTCTGGCATAACTCTGGCACAACTCTGGCACAGCTCTGGCACAACTCTGGCACATCGTTGGAACAACTCTGGCACAACTCTGGCATCTGGCACAACTCTGGCACAACTCGGGCACAACTCAGGCACAACTCTGGCATAACTCTGGCACAACTCTGGCACAGCTCTGGCACAACTCTGGCACATCGTTGGAACAACTCTGGCACAACTCTGGCATCTGGCACAACTCTGGCACAACTCGGGCACAACTCAGGCACAACTCTGGCATAACTCTGGCACAACTCTGGCACAGCTCTGGCACAACTCTGGCACATCGTTGGAACAACTCTGGCACAACTCTGGCATCTGGCACAACTCTGGCACAACTCGGGCACAACTCAGGCACAACTCTGGCATAACTCTGGCACAACTCTGGCACAGCTCTGGCACAACTCTGGCACAACTCTGGCGCAACTCTGGTGCAACTCTGGCACGACTCTGGAACAACCATGGCACAACAGTGGCAAAACTCTAACACAACTCTGGCACAGCTCTTGCACAACTTTGGCACAAATTTTGAACAATTCTGGCACAAATCCGGCACAAATTTGGCACAACTGTGACACAACTCCGGCACAACTCTGGCACAACCCTGGGATAACTCTGGCATAAGTCTAGGACGACTCTGGTACAACGCTGGATCAACTCTGGCACAACGTTGGCACAACTTTGGCACAACTCTGGTACAACTGTGGCACAAATCTGGCACAACTGTGGCACAACTGTGGCATAACTCCGGCACTACTCAGGCACAACTCTGGCACAACTCTCGTACAACTCAGGCACAACTCTGGGCAACTCTGGCACAACTATGGTACAACTATGGTACATCTCTGGCACAACTCTGGCAAAACTCTGGTACAACTCTGGCATAGCTCTGGCACAACTCTGGCACAACTTTGGCATAACTATGGCACAACTCTGGTACAACTCTGGCACAACTCTGGCACAGCTTAGGCACAAATATGGCAAAACCCTAGCACTACTCTGGCACAACTCTGGCACAACTCTGGTACAACTCTGGTACAATATTGGCACAGCTATGGCACAACTATAGTACAACTCTGGCGCAACTCTGGCACAACTCTAGCACAACTCTGGCACAACTCTGGCAGGACGGTGGCACAACTGTGGCACTGCTGGCCTGAGGGTGAGTGTGCACCCTGGAGGGTCCCTAGCAGTGGCTGGTTCACACCACTAACTGTTTTTGGAGAGACTGAAACTGTGGAGGCAACTGGTTCCAAGGATGGAAGAATCTGGTCAGAGAGTGAGGCAATAGTTTTGGCCTCAAATGAATGGGAATGAATACTTGATGAAGGCTCACAAGCACTGGCATTTTATAGCCACCGATCTTAGCTTTCCTGAACACCAAAGCATGCCAGATTTGGAGCTTCCTAGCAGATTCTATGGCTTATAGAGTGCTCCTTGGTAGGCTGTTCTTTTCCCACCTAGGAAGGCATCCCTTCCCTCCTCTAAAAGCTTCTGCCCCTTCCTAGATTCCTCAGCTTGCTTCTAGTAGGAGGGAAGGTGTCCAGAAGACCAAGACACCTCTAGATGCCTTTTAGGACAAGTCACCCCTTCTAGAAGGTGTGCCACCTTCCTGGACCCTCACCTGACCTTCTAGAAGCTTAAAGAGGAACTCTAGAGGTTGAGCTAGCTTCCTGGCATCTATTGTCCACCTCCCTTGAGGCAGGGCAGAATTTCATCTTGTGGGACTTGAACCCGGGCCCCTGCCTCTAGAGGTGGACACCATTAACCACTAAGCTACTAAGGCTTGTCTTTTTGGTGTTCCTTTTTGGAGTCACTCCTGCCATGGTGAGGAGCATCATTCCAACAGGCACAACTCTGGTATAACTCTGGCACAACTCTGGCACAGCTTAGGCACAAATATGGCAAAACCCTAGCACTACTCTGGCACAACTCTGGCACAAGTCCGGCACAACTCCAGCACAAGTCTGGCACAACTCTCGCACAACTCTGGCACAACTCTGGCGCATCTCTAGCACAACTCTACCACAACTCTAGCACAACTATGGCACAACTCTGGCACAACTCTCGCACAACTCTGGCACAACTCTGGCGCATCTCTAGCACAACTCTACCACAACTCTAGCACAACTATGGCACAACTCTGGCACAACTCTCGCACAACTCTGGCACAACTCTGGCGCATCTCTAGCACAACTCTACCACAACTCTAGCACAACTATGGCACAACTCTGGCACAACTCTCGCACAACTCTGGCACAACTCTGGCGCATCTCTAGCACAACTCTACCACAACTCTAGCACAACTATGGCACAACTCTGGCACAACTCTCGCACAACTCTGGCACAACTCTGGCGCATCTCTAGCACAACTCTACCACAACTCTAGCACAACTATGGCACAACTCTGGCACAACTCTCGCACAACTCTGGCACAACTCTGGCGCATCTCTAGCACAACTCTACCACAACTCTAGCACAACTATGGCACAACTCTGGCACAACTCTCGCACAACTCTGGCACAACTCTGGCGCATCTCTAGCACAACTCTACCACAACTCTAGCACAACTATGGCACAACTCTGGCACAACTCTCGCACAACTCTGGCACAACTCTGGCGCATCTCTAGCACAACTCTACCACAACTCTAGCACAACTATGGCACAACTCTGGCACAACTCTCGCACAACTCTGGCACAACTCTGGCGCATCTCTAGCACAACTCTACCACAACTCTAGCACAACTATGGCACAACTCTGGCACAACTCTCGCACAACTCTGGCACAACTCTGGCGCATCTCTAGCACAACTCTACCACAACTCTAGCACAACTATGGCACAACTCTGGCACAACTCTCGCACAACTCTGGCACAACTCTGGCGCATCTCTAGCACAACTCTACCACAACTCTAGCACAACTATGGCACAACTCTGGCACAACTCTCGCACAACTCTGGCACAACTCTGGCGCATCTCTAGCACAACTCTACCACAACTCTAGCACAACTATGGCACAACTCTGGCACAACTCTCGCACAACTCTGGCACAACTCTGGCGCATCTCTAGCACAACTCTACCACAACTCTAGCACAACTATGGCACAACTCTGGCACAACTCTCGCACAACTCTGGCACAACTCTGGCGCATCTCTAGCACAACTCTACCACAACTCTAGCACAACTATGGCACAACTCTGGCACAACTCTCGCACAACTCTGGCACAACTCTGGCGCATCTCTAGCACAACTCTACCACAACTCTAGCACAACTATGGCACAACTCTGGCACAACTCTCGCACAACTCTGGCACAACTCTGGCGCATCTCTAGCACAACTCTACCACAACTCTAGCACAACTATGGCACAACTCTGGCACAACTCTCGCACAACTCTGGCACAACTCTGGCGCATCTCTAGCACAACTCTACCACAACTCTAGCACAACTATGGCACAACTCTGGCACAACTCTCGCACAACTCTGGCACAACTCTGGCGCATCTCTAGCACAACTCTACCACAACTCTAGCACAACTATGGCACAACTCTGGCACAACTCTCGCACAACTCTGGCACAACTCTGGCGCATCTCTAGCACAACTCTACCACAACTCTAGCACAACTATGGCACAACTCTGGCACAACTCTCGCACAACTCTGGCACAACTCTGGCGCATCTCTAGCACAACTCTACCACAACTCTAGCACAACTATGGCACAACTCTGGCACAACTCTCGCACAACTCTGGCACAACTCTGGCGCATCTCTAGCACAACTCTACCACAACTCTAGCACAACTATGGCACAACTCTGGCACAACTCTCGCACAACTCTGGCACAACTCTGGCGCATCTCTAGCACAACTCTACCACAACTCTAGCACAACTATGGCACAACTCTGGCACAACTCTCGCACAACTCTGGCACAACTCTGGCGCATCTCTAGCACAACTCTACCACAACTCTAGCACAACTATGGCACAACTCTGGCACAACTCTCGCACAACTCTGGCACAACTCTGGCGCATCTCTAGCACAACTCTACCACAACTCTAGCACAACTATGGCACAACTCTGGCACAACTCTCGCACAACTCTGGCACAACTCTGGCGCATCTCTAGCACAACTCTACCACAACTCTAGCACAACTATGGCACAACTCTGGCACAACTCTCGCACAACTCTGGCACAACTCTGGCGCATCTCTAGCACAACTCTACCACAACTCTAGCACAACTATGGCACAACTCTGGCACAACTCTCGCACAACTCTGGCACAACTCTGGCGCATCTCTAGCACAACTCTACCACAACTCTAGCACAACTATGGCACAACTCTGGCACAACTCTCGCACAACTCTGGCACAACTCTGGCGCATCTCTAGCACAACTCTACCACAACTCTAGCACAACTATGGCACAACTCTGGCACAACTCTGGCATAACTCTGGCACGACTCCGGCACAGCTCTGGCACAAATCTGGTACAACTCTGGCACAACTCTGGCACAACTCAGGCAAAACTCTAGCACAACACTGGTACAACTTTGGCAGGACTCTCGCATAATTCTGGCACAATGGTGGCTCAACTATTGCACAACAGTGGCACAACTCTGGAACAACTCTGGCAAAACTCTGGCACAACTCTGGCATAGCTCTCGCACGACTTTGGCACAGCTCTGTCACAACTCTGGCACAACTCTCGCACAACTCTGGCACAACTCTGGCACAACACTGGCACAACTTTGGCATAACTCCGGCACAACTCTGGCACAACTCTGGCACAACTCTGGTACAGCTCTGGCACAAATCTGGCACAACTCTGGCACAACAACAGCACAACTCTGGTACAACTCTGGCACGAATCTTGCACAACTGTGGCACATTTCAGGCAGAACTCCGGTACAACTCTTGCAGAACTCTGGCACAACTCTAGCACAATTCTGGTACAACTCTGGCACAACTCTGGCACAGCTGTGGCACAACTCTAGAACAACTGTGGCACAACTTTGGCACAACTCTGGCACAACTATAACACAGCTCTGGCACAACTCTCGCACAGCTCTGGCACAACTCTAGCACAACTTTGGCACGGCTCTGGTACCACATTGGCACAGCTATGGGACAACTCTGGCTCAACACTGGCACAACGCTGGCACAGTTCTGGCACAACTATGGATTAACTCTGGCAGAACTCTTGAACAACTCTGGCACAACTTAGGCAAAACTTTGGCACGACTCTGGCACTGCTCTGGCACAACTCCGGCACAACTCTGGCACAACTCTGGACAACTCTGGCACAACTATGGAACAACTCTGGCACAACTTTGGCACAACTCTGGCACTGCTCTGGCACAACTCCGGCACAACTCTGGCACAACTCTGGACAACTCTGGCACAACTATGGAACAACTCTGGCACAACTTTGGCACAACTCTGGCACAACTCTGGCACAACTCTGGCACAACTCTGGCAGAACTTTGGCACAACACTGACACAACTCTAGCACAACTCTGGCACAAATTTGGCACAACTCTCGCATTACTCTGGCACAACATTGGCACAACTCTGGCACAACGTTGGCACAGCTGTGGTACAAAAATGGTGTGTTTCTGACCACTGTGTTTCTGACCAGTGTGTTTCTGACCAGTGTGTTTATGACCACTGTGTTTCTTACTACTGTGTTTCTGACCAATGTGTTTCTGATCACTTTGTTTCTCAACAGTGTGTTTCTGACCACTATGTTTCTGACCAGTGTGTTTTTGACCAGTGTGTTTCCGACCAGTGTGATTCTGACCACAGTATTTCTGACCAGTGTATTTCTGACCACTTTGTTTCTGACTAGTGTGTTTCTGACCACTGTGTTTCTGACCAGAGTGTTTCAAACCACTGTGTTTCTGACCACTGTGTTTCTGACCACTGTGTTTCTGACCACTGTGTTTCTGACCACTGTGTTTCTGC
>SZWC01002289.1:151892-167157 GCA_023375785.1 Penium margaritaceum
TGTGTTTCTGACCAGTGTGTTTCTGACCACTGTGTTTCTGACCACTGTGTTTGTGACCACTGTGCTCCTGACCACTGTGTTTCTGACCACTCTGTTTCTGACCACTGTGTTTCTAACCACCGTGTTTCTGACCAGTCCGTTTCTGACCACTGTGTTTCTGACCAGTGTGTTTGTGACCAGTGTGTTTCTGACCACTGTGTTTCTGACCACTGTGTTTCTGACCATTGTCTTCCTTACCACTGTGTTTCTGACTTGTGTGTTTCTGACCAGTGTATTTCTGACCACTGTGCTTCTGACCACCGTGTTTCTGACCACTGTGATTCTGACCACTATGTTTCTGACCACTGTGTTTCTGACCAGTGTCTCTCGGACCACTGTGTTTTCTACCACGGTGTTTCTAACCGGTGTGTTTCTGACCAGTGTATTTCTAACCAGTGTGTTTCTGTCCATTGTGTTTCTGACCATTGTGTTTCTGAGCACTGTGTATCTGACCACTGTGTTTCTGACCAATGTGTTCCTGACCAATGTGTTTCTGACCACTCTGCATATGACCACTGTGTTTCTGACCAGTGTGTTTCTGACCAGTGTGTTTCTGACCAGTGTGTTTCAGACAAGTGTTTTTCTGACAACTCTTATTCTGACCAGTGTGTTTCTGACCAGTGTGTTTCAGACAAGTGTTTTTCTGACAACTCTTATTCTGACCAGTGTGTTTCTGACCACTCTAATTCTGACCAGTGTGTTTCTGACCACTGTGTTTATGACCACTGTCTTTTTGACCAGTTTGTTTCTGACCACTGTGTTTCTTACCACTGTGTTTCTGGCCAGTGTGTTTCTGACCACTGTACTTCTGACCACTGTGTTTCTGACCAGCATAACTCTGATCACTGCGTTTCTAACCACTGTGTTTCTGACCACTGTGTTTCTAACCACTGTGTTTCTGACCACTGTGTTTCTGACCACTGTGTTTCTGACCAGTGTGTTTCTGACCACTGTGTTTCTAACCACTGTGTTTCTGACCACTGTGTTTCTAACCACTGTGTTTCTGACCACTGTGTTTCTGACCACTGTGTTTCTGACCAGTGTGTTTCTGACCACTGTGTTTCAGACAAGTGTGTTTATGACCAATGTGTTTCTGACCAGTGTGTTTCTGACCACAGTGTTTCTGACCAGTGTGTTTCTGACCACTGTGTCTCTCACAACTGTGTTTCTGACCAGTGTGTTTCTGACCAATGTGTTTATGACCACTGTGTTTATGACCACTGTGTTTCTGACCAGTGAGTTTTTGACCACTGTGTTTATAAACAGTGTGTTTCTGGCCACTGTGTTTCTGACCAGTGTGTTTCTGACCACTGTGTTTCTGACCAGTGTGTTTCTGACCACTGTGTTTCTGACCACCGTGTTTTTGACCAGTGTGTTTCTGACCAGTGTGTTTCTGACCATTGTGCATATGACCACTGTATTTGTGACCAGTGTGTTTCTGACCAGTGTTTTTTTGACCAGTGTGTTTCAGACCAGTGTGTTCTTGACTACTGTGTTTCTGACCCTTGTGTTTCTGATCAGTGTGTTTCTAACCATAGTGTTTCTGATCCCTGTATTTCTGACCAGTGTGTTTCTGAACAGTGTGTTTATGACCACTGTTATTCTGACCAGTGTGTTTCTGACCACTATGTTTCTCACCACTGTGTTTCTTACCACTTCCTCGACTAGTGTGTTTCTGACCACTGTATTTCTGACCAATGTATTTCTGACCACTGTGTTTCTGACCAGCGTGTTTCTGACCACTGTGTTTCTTACCGCTGTGTTTCTCACCAGTGTGTTTCTGACTACTGTATTTGTGACCACTGTGTTTCTGACCACTGTATTTCTGACCAGAAATTTTCTGACCAGTCTGTGTCTGACCGGTGCGTTGCTGACCACTGTGTTTCTGACCACTGTGTTTCTGACCACTGTGTTTCTGACCACTGTGTTTCTAACCACGGTGTTTCTGACCAGTGTATTTCTGACCACTGTGTTTCTGACCAGTGTGTTTATGACCACTGTGTTTCTGACAAGTGCATTTCTTACCACTCTGATTCTGACCAGTGTGTTTATGACCACGGTGTCTCTGACTACTGTGTTTCTGACCAATGTGTTTCTGACCACTGTGTTTCTGACCACTGTGTTTATGACCACTGTGTTTCTGACCACTGTCTTTCTGACCAGTGTGTTTCTCACCACTGTGTTTCTGACCAGTGTTTTTCCGACCACTGAGTTTCTGACCACTGTGTTTCAGACCAGTGTGTTTCTGACCACTGTGTTCCTGACCCCTGTGTTTCTGACCAGTGTGTTTCTGACCAGTGTGTTTCTGACCGCTGTATTTCTGACCAGTGTGTTTCTGAACAGTGTGTTTCTGACCACTGTTAGTCTGACCAGTGTGTGTCTGACCAGTGTGTTTCTGAACAGTGTGTTTCTGACCAGTGTGTTTCTGAACAGTGTGTTTCTGACCACTGTTAGTCTGACCAGTGTGTGTCTGACCAGTGTGTTTCTGAACAGTGTGTTTCTGACCACTGTTATTCTGACCAGTGTGTTTCTGACCACTGTGTTTCTGACCACTGTGTTTCTGACCACTTTGTCTGTGACCACTGTGTTCCGTACCACTGTGGTTTTGACCAGTGTGTTTATGACCACTGTATTTCTGACCACTGTGTTTCTGACCAGCGTGTTTCTGACCACTGTGTTTCTGACCACTGTGTTTCTGACAACTGTGTTTCTGACCACTGTGTTTCTGATCAGGGTGTTTCTGACCAGTGTGTTTCTGACCACTGTGTTTCTGACCAGTGTATTTATGACCACTGTACTTCTGACAAGTGTGTTTCTGACCAGTGTGTTTCTGACCAGTGTGTTTCTGACCACTGTGTTTCTGACCACTGTGTTTCTGATTACTGTGTTTCTGACCAGTGTGTTTCTGACCACTGTGTTTCTGACCAGTGTGTTTCTGGCCAATGTGTTTCTGACCTGTGTGTCTCTGACCACTGTGTTTCTGACCAGTGTGTTCCTGACCAGGGAGTTTCTGACCACAGTGTATATGACCACTGTATTTCTAACCACTCTGTTTTTGACCACTGTGTTTCTGACCAGTGTGTTTCTGACCACTGTGTTTCTGACCACTGTGTTTGTGACCAGTGTGTTTATGACCACTGTCTTTCTGACCAGTGTGTCTCTGACCACTGTGTTTCTGACCAGTGTGTTTGTGACCAGTGTTTTTCTGACCAGTGTGTTTCAGACCAGTGTGTTCCTGACCACTGTGTTTCTGACCACTGTGTTTCTGACCACTGTGTTTCTGACCACTGTGTTTCTGACCACTGTGTTTCTGACCACTTTGTTTTTGACCAGTGTGTTTCTGACCACGATGTTTCTGACCACCGTGATTCTAACCACTGTGTTTCTGACCACTGTGTTTCTGATCAATGTGTTTCTGACCACTGTGTTCTTGACCATTGTGTTTTTGTCCACTGTGTTTCTGACCATTGTGATTCTGACCACTGTGTTTCTGACCACTGTGTTTCTGACCAATGTGTTTCTGACCACTGTGTTTCTGACCATTGTGTTTCTGACCAGTGTGCTCCTGACCTCTGTGTTTCTGACCACTGCGTTTTTGACCAATGTGTTTCTGACCACTGTGTTTCTA
Source organism: Penium margaritaceum (assembly GCA_023375785.1). Classification (NCBI taxonomy): domain Eukaryota; kingdom Viridiplantae; phylum Streptophyta; class Zygnematophyceae; order Desmidiales; family Peniaceae; genus Penium; species Penium margaritaceum. The sequence continues at coordinate 155,560 of SZWC01002289.1, forward strand.
ACCACCTGGTTTCTGACCAGTGCGTTTCTGACCACTGTGTTTCTGACCAGTGTGTTTATGACCAGTGTGTTTCTGACCACTGTGTTTGTGACCACTGTGTTTTTTATGACTGTGTTTGTGACCACTGTGTTTGTGACCACTGTGTTTCTGACCACTGTGTTTGTGACCACTGTGTTTGTGACCACTGTGTTTCTGACCACTGTGTTTCTGACAAGTGTGTTTCTGACCATTGTATTTATGACCAATGTGCTTCTGACCACCGTGTTTCTGACCACTGTGTTTCTGACCACAATGTTTCTGACCACTGTGTTTCTGACCAGTGTGTTTCTGACCAGTGTGTTTCTGACCAGTGTGTTTCTGACAACTGTGTCTCTGACCACTGTGTTTTCGACCACTGTGTTTCTGACCAGATTTTTTCTGACTAGTATGTTTCTGACCACTGTGTTTCTGACCACCGTGTTTCTGACCACCGTGTTTCAGACCACTGTGTTTCTGACCACTGTGTTTCTGACCACTGTGTTTCTGACCATTGTGTTTCTGACCAGTGTGCTCCTGACCTCTGTGTTTCTGACCACTGTGTTTTTGACCAATGTGTTTCTGACCAGTGTGTTTCTAACCACCTGGTTTCTGACCAGTGCGTTTCTGACCACTGTGTTTCTGACCAGTGTGTTTCTGACCAGTGTGTTTCTAACCAATGTGCTTCTGACCACCGTCTTTCTGACTACTGTGTTTCTAACCACCGTGTTTCTGACCACTGTGTTTCTGACCAGTGTGTTGCGGACCACTGTGTTTGTTATCACTGTGTTTCTGACCAGTGTGTTTCTGACCAGTGTGTTGTGACCATGTGCTTCATTCCACTGTGTGTCTGACCACTGTGTTTCTGAGCACTGTGTTTCTGACCAATGTGTTCCTGACCAGTGTGTTTCTGACCACTGTGTATATGATCACTGTGTTTCTGACCAGTGTGTTTCTGACCAGTGTATTTCAGACAAGCGTGTTTCTGACCACAGTGTTTCTAACCCCTTTGTTTCTCACCAGTGTGTTTCTGACCAGAGTGTTTCTGACCATTGTATTTCTGACCACAGTGTTTATGAACAGTTTGTTTCTGACCACTCTTATTCTGACCAGTGTGTTTCTGACCACTGTGCTTCTGACCGCTGTGTTTCTGACCATTTTGTTTCTGACCACTGTGTTTCTTACCACTGTGTTTCTCACCAGTGTGTTTCTGACTACTGTATTTCTGACCACTGTATTTCTGACCACTGTATTTCTGACCACTATGTTTCTGACCAGCGTGTGTCTGACTAGTGCGTTTCTGACCACTGTGTTTCTGACCACTGTGTTTCTGACCACTGTGTTTCTGACCAGTGTGTTTCTGACCACTGTGTTTCTTACTAGTGTGTTTCTGACCAGTGTTTTTCGGACCAGTGTGTTTCTGACCACTGTGTTTCTGACCCCTGTGTTTCTGACTCGTGTGTTTCAAACCAGTGTGTTTCTGACCGCTGTATTTCTGACCAGTGTGTTTCTGAACAGTGTGTTTCTGACCACTGTTAGTCTGACCAGTGTGTGTCTGACCAGTGTGTTTCTGAACAGTGTGTTTCTGACCACTGTATTTCTGACCAGTGTGTTTCTGAACAGTGTGTTTCTGACCACTGTTAGTCTGACCAGTGTGTGTCTGACCAGTGTGTTTCTGAACAGTGTGTTTCTGACCACTGTTATTCTGACGAGTGTGTTTCTGACCACTGTGTTTCAGACCAGTGTGTTTCTGACCACTTTATTTCTGACCACTGTGTTTCTGACCAGCGTGTTTCTGACCACTGTGTTTATAACCAAATTTCTGACAACTGTGTTTCTGACCACTGTGTTTCTGATCAGGGTGTTTCTGACCACTGTGTTATTGACCACTGTGTTTCTAACCAGTGTATTTATGACCACTGTGTTTCTGACAAGTGTGTTTCTGACCAGTGTGTTTCTGACCAGTGTGTTTCTGACCACTGTGTTTCTGACCAGTGTGTTTCTGACCACTGTGTTTCTGACCAGTGTGTTTCTGACCACTGTGTTTCTGACAAGTGTGTTTCTGACCAGTGTGTTTCTGACCAGTGTGTTTCTGACCACTGTGTTTCTGACCAGTGTGTTTCTGACCACTGTGTTTCTGACCAGTGTGTTTCTGGCCAATGTGTTTCTGACCAGTGTGTCTCTGACCACTGTGTTTCTGACAAGTGTGTTCCTGACCAAGGAGTTTCCGACCACAATGTATATGACCACTGTGTTTCTAACCACTCTGTTTCTGACCACTATGTTTCTGACCAGTGTGTTTCTGACCACTGTGTTTGTGACCAGTGTGTTTATGACCACTGTCTTTCTGACCAGTGTGTCTCTGACCACTGTGTTTGTGACCAGTGTGTTTCTGACCACTATGTCTCTGACCACTGTGTTTCTGACCACTGTGTTTCTGACCACTTTGTTTTTGACCAGTGTGTTTCTGACCACGGTGTTTCTGACCACCGTGATTCTGACCACTGTGTTTCTTACCAATGTGTTTCTGATCAGTGTTTTTTTTACCACTGTGTTTCTGACCACTGTATTTGTGACCACTGTGTTTCTGACCACTGTGTTCTTGACCACTGTGTTTCTGTCCACTGTCTTTCTGACCATTGTGTTTCTGACCACTGTATTTCTGACCACTGTGTTTCTGACCAATGTGTTTCTGACCACTGTGTTTCTGACCAGTGTGTTTTTGACCAGTGTGTTTCTGACCAGTGTGATTTTGACCAGTGTGTTTCGGACCAGTGTGTTTCTGCCCACTGTGTTGCTGACCACTGTGTTTCTGACCACTGTGTTTCTGACCATTGTATTTATGACCAGTGTGCTCCTGACCTCTGTGTTTCTGACCACTGTGTTTCTGACCAATGTGTTTCTGACCACTGTGTTTCTAACCACCTGGTTTCTAACCAGTGCGTTTTTGACCACTGTGTTTCTGAGCATTGTGTTTTTGACCATTGTTTTTATGACCACTATGTTTCTGACCAGCGAGTTTCTGACCAGTGTATTTCTGACCAATGTGCTTCTGACCACCGTGTTTCTGAACACTGTGTTTCTGACCACTGTGTTTCTGACCATTGTGTTTTTGACCAGTGTGTTGCGGACTACTGTGTTCGTTACCACTGTGTTTCTGACCAGTGTGTTTCTGACCAGTGTGTTGTGACCATGTGCTTCTGTCCTCTGTTATTCTGACCACTGTGTTTCTGAGTACTGTGTTTCTGACCAGTGTGTTCCTGACCAGTGTGTTTCTGACCACTTTGTATATGACCACTGTGTTTCTGACCAGTGTGTTTCTGACCAGTGTGTTTCAGACAAGCGTGTTTCTGACCACTGTGTTTCTAACCCCTATGTTTCTCACCAGTGTGTTTCTGACCAGTGTATTTCTGACCACTGTATTTCTGACCACAGTGTTTCTGAACAGTGTGTTTCTGACCACTCTTATTCTGACCAGTGTGTTTCTGACCACTGTGCTTCTGACCGCTCTGTTTCTGACCAGTTTGTTTCTGACAACTGTGTTTCTTACCACTGTGTTTATCACCAGTGTGTTTCTGACTACTGTATTTCTGACCACTGTGTTTCTGACCACTGTATTTCTGACCACTATGTTTCTGACCAGCGTGTGTCTGACCAGTGCGTTTCTGACCACTGTGTTTCTGACCACTGTGTTTATGACCACTGTGTTTTTGACCACTGTGTTTCTGACCAGTGTGTTCCTGACCACTGTGTTTCTGACCAGTGCGTTTCTGGCCACTGTGTTTCTGACCAGTGTGTTTCTGACCACTGTGTTTCTGACCACTGTGTTTCTGACCAGTGTGTTTCCGAACACTGTGTTTCTGACCAGTGTGTTTCCGACCACTGAATTTCTGACCACTGTGTTTCAGACCACTGTGTTTCTGACCAATGTGTTCCTGACCAGTGTGTTCCTGACCAGTGTGTTTCTGACCACTGTGTTTCTTACCACTGTGTTTCTGACCAGTGTTTTTCTGACCAGAGTGTTTCAGACCAGTGTGTTTCTGACCATTGTGTTTCTGACCCCTGTGTTTCTGACCAGTGTGTTTCTGACCAGTGTGTTTCTGACCGCTGTATTTCTGACCAGTGTATTTCTGAACAGTGTGTTTCTGACCACTGTTAGTCTGACCAGTGTGTGTCTGAATAGTGTGTTTTTGAACAGTGTGTTTCTGACCACTGTTATTCTGACCAGTGTGTTTCTGACCACTGTGTTTCTGACCACTGTGATTCTGACCATTTTGTCTGTGACCAGTGTGTTCCTTACCACTGTGTTTCTGACCAGTGTGTTTCTGACCACTGTATTTCTGACCACTGTGTTTATGACCAGCGTGTTTCTGACCACTTTGTTTCTAACCACTGTGTTTCTGACAACTGTGTTTCTGACCACTGTGTTTCTGATCAGGGTGTTTCTGAGCACGGTGTTTCTGACCACTGTCTTTCTGACCAGTGTATTTATGACCACTGTGTTTCTGACAACTGTGTTTCTGACCACTGTGTTTCTGATCAGGGTGTTTCTGAGCACGGTGTTTCTGACCACTGTCTTTCTGACCAGTGTATTTATGACCACTGTGTTTCTGACAAGTGTGTTTTTGACCAGTGTGTTTCTGACCAGTGTGTGTCTGACCACTGTGTTTCTGACCACAGTGTTTCCGACCACAGTGTTTCTGACCACTATGTTTCTGACCACTGTGTTTCTGACCAGTGTGTTTCTGACCACTGTGTTTCTGACCAGTGTGTCTCTGACCACTGTGTTTCTGACCAGTGTGTTCCTGACCAGGGAGTTTACGACCACAGTGTGTCTGACCACTGTGTTTCTGACCAGTGTGTTTCTGACCACTGTGTTTCTGACCAGTGTGTCTCTGACCACTGTGTTTCTGACCAGTGTGTTCCTGACCAGGGAGTTTACGACCACAGTGTGTATGACCACTGTGTTTCTAACCACTCTGTTTCTGATCACTATGTTTCTGACCAGTGTGTTTTTGACCACTGTGTTTCTGACCACTGTGTTTGTGACTAGTGTGCTTATGACCACTGTCTTTCTGACCAGTATGTCTCTGACCACTGTGTTTCTGACCAGTGTGTTTCTGACCACTATGTCTCTGACCACTGTGTTTCTGACCACTGTGTTTCTGACCACTTTGTTTTTTACCAGTGTGTTTCTGACCACGGTGTTTGTGACCACCGTGATTCTGACCACTGTGTTTCTGACCACTGTGTTTCTGACCAATGTGTTTTTGATCACTGTGTTTCTGACCACTCTGTTTCTTACCACTGTGTTTCTGACCACTGTGTTCTTGACCACTGTGTTTCTGTCCACTGTGTTTCTGACCATTGTGTTTCTGACCACTGTGTTTCTGACCACTGTGTTTCTGACCGATGTGTTTCTGACCACTGTGTTTCTGACCAGTGAGTTTTTGACCAGTGTGTTTCTGACCACTATGATTTTGACCAGTGTGTTTCGGACCGGTGTGTTTCTGACAACTGTGTTGCTAACCACTGTGTTTCTGATCAGGGTGTTTCTGAGCACGGTGTTTCTGACCACTGTGTTTATGACCCACTGTGTTTCTGACAGTGTGTTTCTGACCAGTGTGTTTCTGACCACCGTGTTTCTGAGCAGTGTGTTTCCGACCAGTGTGTTTCCGACCACTGTGTTTCTGACCACTGTGCTCCTAACCAGTGTGTTTGTGACCACCGTGTTTCTGACCAGCGTGTTTCTGATCACCGTGTTTCTGACCACTGTGTTTCTGACCAGTGTGTTTCTGACCAGAGCGTTTCTGACCACTGTGTTTCTGACCTGTGTTTTTCTGGCCACTGTTTTTCTGACCAGTGTGTTTCTGACCACTGTGTTTCTGACCAGTGAGTTTCCGACCACTGTATTTCTGACCACTGCATTTCTGACCAGCGTGTTTCTGACCAGTGCGTTTCTGACCACTGTGTTTCTGACCACTGTGTTTCTGACCACTGTGTTTCTGACCACTGTGGTCTGACCAATGTGTTTCTGACCACTGTATTTCTGACCAGTGTGTTTATGACCACTGTGTTTCTGACCAGTGTGTTTCTGACCACTGTGTTACTGACCAGTGTGTTTCTGACACCTATGTCTCTGACCACTGTGTTTCTGACCAGTGTGTTTCTGACCATTGTGTCTATGACCACTGTGTTTCTGACCACTGTGTTTCTGACCAGTGTGTTTATGACCACTGTGTTTATGACCAGTGTGTTTATGGCAACTGTGTTTCTGACCAGTGTGTTTCTGACCACTGTGTTTCTGACCATTTTGTTCCTGACCAGTGTGTTTCTGACCACTGTGTATATGACCACCGTGTTTCTGACCAGTGTGTTTCTGACTAGTGTGTTTCTGACCAGTATGTTTCAGACCAGTGTGTTTCTGACCACTGTGTTTCAGACCCCTGTGTTTCTGACCAGTGTGTTACTGACCAGTGTGTTTCTGACCACTTTATTTCTGAACAGTGTTTTTATGAACAGTGTGTTTATGACCACTGTTATTCTGACCTGTGTATTTCTGACCACTGTGTTTATGACCACTGTGTTTCTGACCAGTTTGTTTCTGACCACTGTGTTTCTTACCACTTTGTTTCTAACCAGTGTGTTTCTGACCATTGTATTTCTGACCACTATGTTTCTGACCTGCGTGTTTCTCACCTGTGCGTTTCTGACCACTGTGTTTCTGACCACTGTGTTTCTGACCACTGTGTTTCTGACGACTGTGTTTCTAACCTGTGTGTTTATGACCACTGTGTTTCTAACCAGTGTGTTTCTGGCCACTGTGTTTCTGACCAATGGGTTTCTGACCACTGTGTTTCTGACCACTGTATTTCTGACCAGTGTGTTCCTGACCTGTGTGTTTCTGACTATGTGTATATGACCACCGTGTTTCTGACCAGTGTATTTCTGACCAGTGTGTTTCTGACCTGTGTGTTTCAGACCAGTGTGTTTCTAACCACTGTGTTTCTGACCCCTGTGTTTGTGACCAGTGTGTTTCTGACCAGTGTGTTTCTGACCACTGTATTTCTGACAAGTGTGTTTCTGACCACTGTGTTTCTGACCACTGTGTTTCTGACCAGTTTGTTTCTGACAATTGTGTTTCTTACCACTGTGTTTCTAACCAGTGTGTTTCTGACCACTGTGTTTCTGACCACTGTGTTTCTGACAAGCGTGTTTCTCACCAGTGCGTTTCTGAATATGTGTTTCTGACCATTGTATTTCTGACCACTGTGTTTCTGACCACTGTGTTCCTGACCACTATTTTTTTGAGCAGTGTGTTTCTGCCCACTGTGTTTATGACCACTGTGTTTCTGGCCAGTGTGTTTATGACCACTGTGTGTCTGACCAGTGTGTTTCTGACCAGTGTATTTCTGACCAGTGTGTTTCTGACAACTGTGTCTTTGACCACTCTTTTTCCGACCACTGTGTTTCTGACCAGTTTGTTTCTGACCAGTGTGTTTCTGACCACTGTGTTTCTGACCACCATGTTTCTGACCACTGTGTTTCTGACCACTGTGTTTCTGACCACTGTGTTTCTGACCAGTGTGTTTCTGACCAGTGTATTTCTGACCAGTGTGTTTCTGACCACTGTGTCTTTGACCACTCTTTTTCCGACCACTGTGTTTCTGACCAGTTTGTTTCTGACCAGTGTGTTTCTGACCACTGTGTGTCTGACCAGTGTGTTTCTGACCAGTGTATTTCTGACCAGTGTGTTTCTGACCACTGTGTCTTTGACCACTCTTTTTCCGACCACTGTGTTTCTGACCAGTTTGTTTCTGACCAGTGTGTTTCTGACCACTGTGTGTCTGACCAGTGTGTTTCTGACCAGTGTATTTCTGACCAGTGTGTTTCTGACCACTGTGTCTTTGACCACTCTTTTTCCGACCACTGTGTTTCTGACCAGTTTGTTTCTGACCAGTGTGTTTCTGACCACTGTGTGTCTGACCAGTGTGTTTCTGACCAGTGTATTTCTGACCAGTGTGTTTCTGACCACTGTGTCTTTGACCACTCTTTTTCCGACCACTGTGTTTCTGACCAGTTTGTTTCTGACCAGTGTGTTTCTGACCACTGTGTTTCTGATCACTGTGTTTCTGACCAGTTTGTTTCTGACCACTGTGTTTCTTACCAGTGTGTTTCTGACCAGTGTGTTTCTTACCACTGTATTTCTGACCACTGTCTTTCTGACCAGCGTAAATCTGACCAGTGCATTCTTGACCACTGTGTTTCTGACCATTGTGTTTCTGACCACTATGTTTCTGACCACTATCTTTCTGACCACTGTGTTTGTGACCAGTGTGTTTCTGACCTTTGTGTTTCTGACAAGTGTGTTTATGAGCACAGTGTTGCTGACCAGTGTGTTTCTGACCACTGTGTCTCTGACCACTGTGTTTCTGACCACCGTGTTTCTGACCAGTGTGTTTCTGACCACTTTGTTTATGACCAGTGTGTTTCTGGCCACTGTGTTTCTGACCAGTGTGTTTCTAACCACTGTGTTTCCGACCAATGTGTTTTTGACCAGTGTGTTCTTGACCAGTGTGTTTCTGACCATTGTGGATATGACCACTGTGTTTGTGACCAGTGTGTTTGTGACCAGTGTTTTTCTGACCAGTGTGTTTCAGACCAGTGTGTTCCTGACCACTGTGTTTCTGACCCCTGTGTTTCTGACGAGTGTGTTTCTGAAAAAGTGTTTCTGATCACTGTATTTCTGACCAGTGTGGTTCTGACCAGTGTGTTTCTGGCCATTGTTATTCTGACCAGTGTGTTTCGGACCCGTGTGTTTCTGACCACTGTGTTTCTTACCATTGTGTTTCTGACCAGTGTGTTTCTGACCACTGTATTTCTGACCATTGTGTTTCTGACCAACGTGTTTCTGACCAGTGCATTTCTGACCATTGTGTTTCTGACCACTGTGTTTCTGACCACTGTGTATATGACCACCGTGTTTCCGACCATTGTGTTACTGACCAGTGTGTTTCTGACCAGTGTGTTTCAGACCGGTGTGTTTCTGACCACTGTGTTTCTGACCCCTGTGCTTCTGACCAGTGTGTTTCTGACCAGTGTGTTTCTGACCACTGTATTTCTGACCAGTGTGTTTCTGAACAGTGTGTTTCTGACCACTGTTATTCTGACCAGTGTGTTTCTGACCACTGTGTTTCTGACCAGCGAGTTTCTGACCAGTGCGTTTCTGACCACTGTGTTTCTGACCACTGTGTGTCTGACCACTGTGTTTCTGACCACTGTGTTCCTGACCACTATTTTTCTGAGCAGTGTGTTTCTGACCACTGTGTTTATGACCACTGTGTTTCTGGCCAGTGTGTTTATGACCACTGTGTTTCTGACCAGTGTGTTTCTGACCACTGTGTTTTTGACCAGCGTGTTTCTGGCAACTGTGTCTTTGACCACTCTGTTTCCGACCACTGTGTTTCTGACCAGTTTGTTTCTGACCAGTGTGTTTCTGACCACTGTGTTTCTGACCACCATGTTTCTGACCACTGTGTTTCTGACCACTGTGTTTCTGACCAGTTTGTTTCTGACCAGTGTGTTTCTGACCACTGTGTTTCTGACCACCATGTTTCTGACCACTGTGTTTCTGACCACTGTGTTTCTGACCAATGTGTTTCTGACCACTGTGTTTCTAACCACTGTGTTTCTGACCACTGTGTTTCTGACCACTGTGCTCCTGACCACTGTGTTTCTGACTACTCTGTTTCTGACCACTGTGTTTCTGACCACTGTTTTTCTTACCACCGTGTTTATGACCAGTGCGTTTATGACCACTGTGTTTCTGACCAGTTAGTTTCTGACCAGTGTGTTTCTGACCACTGTGTTTCTGACCAGTGTGTTTCGGACCACTGTGTTTTTTACCACTGTGTTTGTGACCAGTGTGTTTTCTGACAAGTGTGTTTCTGTCCACTGTGTTTCTGACCACTGTGTTTCTGACCACTGTGTTTCTGACCACTGTGTTTCTGAGCAGTGTGTATCTCACCACCGTGTTTCTGACCAGTGTGTTCCTGACCAGTGTGTTTCTGACCACTGTGTATATGACCACTGTGTTTCTGACCAGTGTGTTTCTGACCAGTGTGTTTCGGACCAGTGTGTTTCAGACAAGTGTTTTTCTGACCACACTCTTTTAACCCCTGTGTTTCTGCCCAGTGCATTTCTGACCAGTGTGTTGCTGACCACTGTATATCTGACCACTGTGTTTATGAAAAGTGTGTTTCTGACCACTCTTATTCTGACCAGTGTGTTTCTGACCACTGTGTTTCTGACCATTGTGTTTCTGACCATTTTGTTTCTGACCACTGTGTTTCTTACCACTGTGTTTCTGACCAGTGTGTTTCTGACCACTGTATTTCTGACCACTATGTTTCTGACCACTGTGTTTCTGACCACTGTGTTTCTGACCAATGTGTTTCTCACCAGTGTGTTTCTAACCACCTGGTTTCTGGCCAGTGCGTTTCTGAACACTGTGTTTCTGACCAGTGTGTTTCTGACCAGTGTGTTTCTGACCACTGTGTTTCTGACCACTGTGTTTCTGACCATTGTTTTTCAGACCACTGTGTTTCTGACCAGTGTGTTTGTGACCACTGTATTTCTGACCAATGTGCTTCTGACCACCGTGTTTTTGACCACTGTGTTTCTGACGACTGTGTTTCTGACCACTGTGGTTCTGACCAGTGTTTTGCGGACCACTGTCTTTGTTACCACCGTGTTTCTGACCAGTGTGTTTCTGACCAGTGTGTCGTGACCAGTGTGCTTATGTCCACTTTGTTTCTGACCACTGTGTTTCTGAGCACTGTGTTTTTGAACAGTGTGTTCCTGACCAGTGTGTTTCGGACCAGTGTGTATATGACCACTGTGTTTGTGACCGGTGTGTTTCAGACAAGCGTGTTTCTGACCACTGTGTTTCTAATCCCTGTGTTTCAAACCAGTGTGTTTCTGACCGGTGTGTTTCTTACCACTGTGTTTATGAACAGTGTGTTTCTGACCACTCCGATTCTGACCAGTGTGTTTCTGACCACTGTGTTTCTGACCGCTATGTTTCTGACCAGTTTGTTTCAGACCACTGTGTTTCTTACCCCTGTGTTTCTCACCGTTGTGTTTCTCACCAGTGTGTTTCCGACCATTGTATTTCTGACCACTGTGTTTCTGACCAGCGAGTTTCTGACCAGTGCGTTTCTGACCACTGTGTTTCTAAACACTGTGTTTCTGACCACTCTTTTTCTGACCAGTGTGTTTCTGACCACTGTGTTTCTGACCATGTGTTTCTGAGCAATGTGCTTCTGACGAATGTGTTCCTGACCAGTGTGTTCTTGACCAGTGTGTTTCTGTCCACTGTGTATATGACCACTGTGTTACTTACCCCTGTGTTTCTGACCAGTGTTTTTCTGACCAGTGTGTTTCAGACCAGTGTGTTTCTGATCACTGTGTTTCTGACCCCTGTGTTTCTGACCAGTGTGTTTCTGACCAGTGTGTTTTTGACCACTGTATTTCTGACCAGTGTGTTTCTGACCACTGTGTTTCTGACCACTGTGTTTATGA
>SZWC01002290.1:78279-91986 GCA_023375785.1 Penium margaritaceum
GGGGGGGGGGGGAAGGGGTTGGAAATAGAATCTGATAAGATACAAGTCTCTCGGAATTTATCTGAGCTCTCAATAACGGTTTAGGTCTTAGATTGAACCAACTTGACAAACGGCTCTCTGGTACACTGACTGTTGGGTCCAAACTGTCAAGGTATCCCCTAATAAAGTGACATGTGTTACCCACATCTGGCTAGGGGCGCCAGAAAGAAAACATTGCTTAGATATTTCTTCCTATTTCTCTTGTATGTATTGATGACATCCATTTTCTCGCCTTTAACCAGAATATTTCTATGCATCTTGTTTGCCTTTGGTTCCACGGTCTCTCCGCCGTGTCTTCGCTCTGCTTGCCTCTCGCTCATTCCTTCTTCGCCAACCAATCTCACCTCGCACTTCTGCACCTCTCCGCTCCATCACTCTTGTTTCTCCCCTCAGCTCCTCTCACGAGTTCAAGACTGTCTCTTCGCCTTTGGCATTCTCTATTTGTACTTCTTTCTACCTCATCACTCCATCTCGGCTTGCACAATGTCCTCCTCTGGATTTCCTAGTAAATCTCTGCACTGTCTCATAACTCTTTGCTTCCATCATTGCTCTCTCACGCTGCAGCACACTGCGTTGCTTCTGCCTGCTTCGGCCGTCACACACTCTGCCCCTCGATTCTTCTCAAATGATTAACGCAAGGCCTTTGGGTGGATGGTCAAGTGGCGGTTTGGGCAGAAAGGAGCCAGGATGAATGCTATGTACTCCCGAATGTCCTCATTTTCTTTAGTTTTTATGCTTTCTTTGTGGCTTTCTTCCCCTTCCCTTGCCGCTTACCCTTGTCTTCATCCTTCTTACAACTCCAGCAATCACCGACGATGTTGCTAGCCTTGCCACAATTGTGGCACTTGTGCTGTTGTAACACTCCAATGTCCATGGATCTGTTGTTGCTCTTGGCCCACTTGCCATAATGGCCACTAGAAGAATAATGGCTGTTGGAATGAGTCAGCTGCATGCAAAGCCGTACCACTCTGCTTTGTGATCATCCCCAGCAGATTGTCACTGAGGCCGTGCATGACCGTCACAACGCAGGTGTCATCCTTGAGGTCGTTGCTATAGTGGAACTATAGTTCATGTGAGTCTAAGCCACGGTTGGAAATGATCTTGCAAAAAATGCGGGTGTAGCCGATGATGCCATCAGGTTGATGAAGGCGATGTAGCTTGGCATGCATGTTGTTTCGCATGTCATCCATGGTGAAGTGCTTGAGGAACGACTCCATGAAATCCTTCCACAAGGTTGACCATTTGAGGGTAGGGCTGCTACCTTTGCAGGTTAGAGCCAGTGAGGTTTAGCTTCTGGTCACGACCACAATGCTGGCAACCATCACTGCTCCACTGATGGCGGTAAAGTACACATCCAGTCCAAGTATCTTAGAGTCCAAGGCTAGTCCATCCTTCTTCGACGGGTGGAACAGCTCCAGCTTGGGAGGGCTCGCGATACCAACCGCAACCCTAGGTATGGTGGCAACTGCCACTATGGTTGTCACTGGACGCTTTGCAAGCTCTTCATTAAGGTTCACATTTTGTTTCTCCANAATGTTGTGGTCATTGGGAACATGCCGGATGAAGTACTCTTTCTGTCTATTGTTTCTTCTTCTTCAACAGTTCCTCTGGTTGCTGCCTTGTCACTGGAATGTGTGGTTGGATTTGTGCTTGGATCGCCAAAGAGATGAGATGCGTGCTGACCAAGAGAGGATTCCATGTAGATAACTATGACCCTCAGCCAAGGGTGGTTCTGATACTGAATACAAACTGGACACGGTGTGCTAGCCTCAACCGGATGGTCCAGGCACCAAGCGGCAGCAACAACGACCAAAGGGAGAATCATAGAAACTTCATGGAAAAGCACAGAAACATGTGTGGAAACATGGGAGTAAAATTTCCTTGTTACTCAGGTGTCAACATACAAGACTACGTGTACATGATGGCACATCCTAGGGGACCTGAGCTCACCAATCCATACGCGGCTCTTTATGGGCTAGACATGAGTGTGATTACCTCTGCATTGCATAGCTCGTCTTTGAAAGTTTCTGAAACACCAAGAATCACGTTATTCTTTCAAGGAACGGCCAAGATATGGTCGTTTCCATGAACCACGGCAATCTGCCTCTGGCAGCACCACTAACGGGGGTGACAGCCACCTGAAGTGGTCTTTTACGTAGAAATACCTTATGGTACCATTCGGAAGCACCCTTGGTCCTCAACGATTCTTGATTAGTGGAATAACCATGCCCCAAGGTATGCTTTGGCCTCATTGGGTCTTCCAAGGGTCAAGTATTGGTCCTTGGAGATGAATTCACGTCACCTGTTTCCCCTTGGTCGGTCCAACCTTTGGCTGGACGTAACTTACTCAATTCTTGGTGGATCGACCCCAAACTTGGACCGATCTCACACAGTTTCTTTCCTTTGGATTTTAACTCCACAGTGAAATTACACATTCAAGAAAGTCGTGGGCCGTAATTGATACCATTGGAACTCTCAGGTTTACTCCAACCCCACCTCCGAGCCCGTAAACATCATTCATCTAAACGAATGAACCTCAGGGCATGCCACAAATAACTCATTCAGCCAATTTAGCATAAAAAATATCAACCCAAGATGGAGACTTAAAACTGAGATGTCCAAGTAAAACACGATCTACAAACTGCTCCTCTCCAATGCACTCTAGCAATTGGCACTTTGGTCGAAATAGTCATACCTCTCCGCAAACCCTAACAAATGCCTTAGTCAACTTCTCCATAATGATCTAATACTGCCTAAACCCAAATACATTGCCATCCGCATCACAGTCCGATGCATCCAAGTCAGAGAGTGGTTTAGATTCTGAAGACCAACTTTTAAAATCATCTGTGTTTTCTGTAACATGCACACAAAGACACTGCAATACACCTTCCAAAATTACGCCTCCCAATCTACAACACACATTTACAGCTCTCACACAGTCGGCAAAATGCATTTGTTAATCTCCTCCCAAATACTTACGTTCCACCATACATCCCAACAAAACCAGTGTTAGCTTTCTCTTCAAGGAAGTACATTCCACGAAATCTGGAAACTTCGATGCATAGTTAGCCTTGAAAAAAAATAAAAAACCGCATGAAACCCCACACCATTGTAGCTCTCCAAACTTTGAAGAACTTCTAAGACTACATAAACATGCATATCCTCCATCCACACAACCAAAACACACTACAAAGCAAAAAGCAAACCAACAACATAGTTCAATCACGGATCAAAATCCCTGCGATCTACAAAGCAGACTGGAAATTCCAACCAACCCATATGATTAGACGCCCCTTCATTATGGCACGACTGACAATGAAATAACACTTATCTAGGGGGGATGGGAATTCCACGAGCAGCTCATGAGCTGCCCATGAACTCCCTAAACTAATGGTCATGACGGTAGGTTGAAACTACCTTTGATGGTGGATATTAACAGGTCAAGGTATTCACTGCCAATTTCTACATTCCCCTTGGAACGGAGTTCCCTGGGTACCTACCATGATTTGGCATAAGCCACATGGAATAAACGGCCCAAACTCCTTGAAATTTCCCTTTGAAAGATGCGAGCAGGGGGTGATCACCACCGAGGCAAAACTTCAGCCCAAAAAGAAACTTCTGTTTTTAGGACAGGACTGTGCCAAACTCATACCAAAGTGGTTGGGACCGTTCGTGATGAAGGAGATGCAGAGGCCTGTCATTGCACAACTCAAAACATCGGACAGCATGACTATCCATCCATTGTCCCACATCAACAGACTCAAACTCTACCAGGATCCAAGTGACCACCTCCCTGATAGAGACTTGCCTTTGTCACCTCCTATCGAAAGATATGAGGTCACCGAGTATACCGTGAAAGATATTTTGGGACAACACCATCATGAAACATTCACGGATTATCTGGTCAAACGGCAGGCCTATGACGCTTTGCATAACAGCTGGGAGCCCTATGAAAATCTCTGAGACCTTGATCCTCAGATCGTTGGTAATTCTAGCTTGCATCGACTTACGTCTTACAACACAGCAGGACTTAATGACTAAAAGGTGGCAAGTGTTACGTCTCTGACATACACGAGTTCCATAACTCCGTGTGTTGGTATTTCTGCCATTATATTTGTGGCCCACCGCGTTCATAATGCCAATCGGCCGAGGGCATTTTGGCCACCTGCCCTGACCTCCAGTGTTTCGTTACAGATAGTTTGGACAAGTCGGACCACTTTCCAAAAGGTTCAACAAAACAATTGCCAAATAAATCAATGTTTTGATACTGTTCCATCCACTTCTTGACCTCACTGAATTTTCTTATAATAGTGTCCCGATATTCTTGAAACTCCCTGCATTATGAGAGGAGTCTCAAAGTCTCCAAAAAACAAAATCACCAGGTTACTGTTTCTATTCTAGAAATTTGTCTTGTCTCACTTCTTGTTGTTTGGTGGGTATGTAATCTCACATTACTAGATTGTCAAACACTGAACAAAACACAAGCAGTGAGATTGTCTGCTAGGTAAACATCACGTGGAATGTTTTTGGCATAAAGAATAAATTAACTTAACTTTGATCCATTACCAGTGCAGTCTATTTCTTGTGGCTTGTGTTACATCCCTGGCGTACACAAGTCCCTAGACTCCATGAGTAGGCATTTCTGCCCCTGTATTAATGGTCCACCATGCATCAACCTCAGGATTTTTACGCCGTTCGGACAAGGGAAATTTTCCCACCTGTCACGACCTCTGTTGTTCTGTTACCGAAGGCTTTGACAACTTAGAAAACATTTTAGAATGGTCATCAGTAGTATCATGAAATGTATTGATGTTTTGATACTGTTTGATTGGATTTTTTATGGTGCCCTACATTTCTAAAACTGCACATTGATATTCTCAAACCCCCCTGAATTCTCGGCAAAATTTCTCGAAGTGACCTCTCATGGTGCAACATCGCACACATTGTCCGGCTCGAGCGCCAAAGACCCAGAGTTATGCTTAATCATCCCATATTCACACACTCGACAATCAGTGTATCAATAAGTGTATTTCTGCATGCAAACATTTTTCACAAAACATCCACATGACTGCATGTAAACAAAGCTTAGATTTACATTTCTTGTATAGGATGAAAACTATAATGGGCTCTATGTGATATTTGGCAGTTTCTATGAACAGTCCATGTTCACTAGTTTGTTCACTTCCCAATACAATTGTTGATACACACTTTCACGGGTGAGGCAATTGGTCATATATGAAGACCCAGCACATACCGCATTGTGATTCTGGTCATTGTATGTATGCTCTCGCCCTGAAAGACAATTGTCATTGAATTACACTTACTACTTAATACGATTCATCCATTTGTCCCAATTCCTCAAATTTTCTACTGCTCCACACCTCATCCTTGTAAACCATCCACAATCTTCTAAGTGTAATACTTAGTATCAGAGCGCAGTGGCACTAGAGGCAAAGACAATGTTTTAAAAACTAGGCAAAAACCTCACACAAGTCAGCACATCTCCACCGTTCCGAAGTTTTTTAGACCTCGCGATAACAACGGTGAAAAGAGGGAGTGCACCTGACGACGAGCAGCAATAAGAGACAGAGACTCCGGAGATGGAGGATATGCAGTGTACAATCAATGATAATTTCCAGGAAAACCAGGCAACAATGGTAAACTTTTGCAGAGAATGGCGTAGCACTGATGGCCTTGACGGCCAACCCGGTGAAGGACCTCTCGGGCTCCGCAAATCTGTTATCCCCGTCCTTCTTGGCCGGGGTGGGTACCTGCCACAATGGTAGGCACCGGTTGACAGGCTTGCATCAACGAAGACTTGTACCAGAAGCTTTCGGGACTCAAGAGCCTCAACACCCATCTTCTCCAACAACTCAACGTGACAATGGACGAGCTACAGAATTTGTGAGCGTGGAAGGGAATGCTCGCCAAGAGAAATATTCAACACTCGAGTGAACACCGAATTCGACCGGCACTCCCTGAGTAGTTCAATCCTGCAAGCTTGAAAGGATCAGTGATCAAGATGTGGCCGACAAGTTTAGAGGTATACGTCAACACTGCTTGGGTCAACGACAAGAGAAAGATTGACCTCGCATCCTCCCTTTTGCATGGCAGTGCTTTGAATTGGTGGTCAGATCTAAACACCATCCAACAACAATAGGAGACCAACGGAGCAAGATAAACTGCTCACTTGTCCGCTCTCACATCGTTGATTGCAGGAATTCTACTTCTCAAGAAGACCAGTCAGACGTTGTACGCCTCTTTTACTCCACCAGAAAACTGGATGCACTACCTGCACGCCACACTCGCCGGCTTTGAAATAATGAACGAGAAGTCTGATGCACGGTACAGGCTCCAACGCCTACTTCAATAGTCCGGCGCGGCGGAGTACACGTGGCGTTTCCATTAAATCATCATGGGCAGTGACCTCGTCCCTGAAAAAATCTCTGACCACAAAAACAACGGCCTCAAGCTAGACATTTGGCGGGCAATTTCCATATTCAGCACCCACGATGACCTTCAGCGAATGATCCCAGAAACTGATTGCATCTACAATGTCGACTATAAATCTTTGATATATGTATCAAATGGCTGGCAACCCCAAAACCACAGTCTCTATAATGGCGGAGGAAATTCGTAGCCCGCAAAAACCTCGTCTCTGATAGAAATTGTCATCGTTAATCAATGCTATCAACAACTCTGCTGGACTTGTGGGAAGCCAGAATACAGCTTGCGTAACCGTCCAAAATGGCAGCAACATGCCAAAGGGGGCGGAATTCATAGAGAAAAAATGAGGATTCAAGGAATGGTAAAGAGCAAGAGTAGACGGCGGAACTCCTGTCCGGTCGGCAACATAGGCGTCGACCGATCACACCATCCGAGCGGCTTGCATTCCCATAGAGGAAGGTTGCTGAAACTAGAAATTTCAATGAGGGGTGTGAGGATGACCAACCGACAATTCTGCTATGAGTACAACCAATGGGTTGTAAAATTCAAAGAACGGTACCAGCACTTCTGGACGAAGGAGCTTCTTACATCTTCTTAAGCAAAGACATGGCTCGGAATTTGGATTTGCAGACCAAACCAAGGAGCTTGAAGGAAAAATGATTGACAGCCGATTACAGATCCATTGAATTCGCGGTCTCTCTGACTGTTAATCGGAGGTCGACATGACGTAACGGTCTGCAAAAGCTTCCCAATGAGTGATAATAAAATCATCCTTGGATAAACATTTCTGAGCGGACACAATTTTGTAGGTAGACTGGAGCAACGAGTCTGTCTACATCAGCATGAAAGATAAAAAGTGACACCTGCCTCTGATCGAGCGACCCACGACGCAGTGAATCTTACAAGAAGCAGCGGAGATGCAAGCAGCAGAGGATGTTGTATTATTCATTAAACACCATCCGAAATCTCTGGACATTGCGAAAGGATATTTATTATGGGTAGCCTAACATGGCTATTGATGTAAAAATAGGGAAAGCAAAAATGGTTATACCAGCAGAGGCGACCACATTGGCCTTGACACCTGACACTTCTACAGCTATTTTGGAGGAGCTTTCACCGCACATCGAGGAGTTTTCAGGGGTTTTTTTCCGGCGAATTGCTATGAGAGCTGCCTCTACAACAAAACATTGATCACTAGACAGACCTGAATCCGCAGCAGACCAATGGTAAAGGAACCTATCAAATGAGTGGCCACGAGTTGACCAAACTCAAGAAGCCGCTCGACAAGATGCTCGGTTTATCAGGCCATCCACGTCACCCTACACGACACTTGTTTATCTTGTAGAAAAGACAGCTCAAGAGATGCGGATGTGAGTGGACTACCATGCGTTGAACAAAATCCCTCTCACGGACCACTACCCCCTTCCATGAGTTGACAAGCTTTTTGGCCAACTCCGTAGAGCACAGATTTTCACAAAAATTGACCTAAGTATTTGCTATCATCAGATCCACGTATCTGAGAAGGGCGTCAAGAAGATGGTATTCTGCACCATATACGCATACTTCACTTTCACAGTTACGCCATTTGGACTAAAAAATGCCCCTACAATGTACATGGTGATGATGCACATTGTTTTTTTCCCATACCTTGATGACTTTGCTGTCGTATACCTAAAAAAAATCTTGGTGTACAGCCGCATTTGGGAGGAGCATGATGGACATCTCTAAAAAGTTCTCTACATCTAACAAAGAGATAAATCTGATGAAAAAATCTCAAAATGTGACTTTGGTCATCATTTGATCAAGTTCTAAGACCACATCGTTGGCGGCAAACGGATCATCATGGGCCCAAAAAAGATGGAGGCAGTTGCTGTTTTGCCGATGCTGACCAACGTTTGGGACGTCCAAATGATTTTAGGAGTCAAAAATTACTACTGTCCATTTCTAAAGAACTACACCCGGGTGTGAGCCCCCCTCTTCGATCTCACTCGTGAAATGACCAAGTGGAGTTGGTGAGACAGCGAGAAATGTTAGAATGCGAGAAATGTTGTCATGTACGTGACAACATTTCTCTTTGAGAAATGTTGTCACGTCTGTGCCAGCCCTACGACTGGAAAATCCAACCAAGAACTACGTCATGGCCATTGACACATCCCATCGAGAAATTAGAGAAGTTCCCTTCCAAGATAACGTGGTGGTAAACAAACGGTCGCATACACAGCATGAAACCTGCACAGAATGGAAATAAAATATGCGGTGCACAAAAAGGAGATGCTCACCATTGTGCAAGAATTCAAAACGTGGCATTGCTACTCAAAATGCCGTCAATGCATCATCCGCACCGACCACCATACGCTCAAATATCTCAAGACAACTAAAACTGAGCCTTCGACAAACTCAATGGATGGAGGTCCTCGAGTCCAACTTTGACTACAACATTGATTACCGACCTAGAAAAACAATCCAGAGTATCCTTTGAGTCCACAACCAGACTTGATGTTTGGGATCAACACGGTACTCGTCGGACGATACCCGTACCTCGTGAGGCTGTTCGCAAAGGGTTACGAGGAATTCGGCATGTTCGACAAAACCAAGTTTGGTTCGACGACCCTTATGGTCCACAGGTATGCAGTTTCCACGTCTTCGCACCACCAGACTAGGAGCTACGATAGATTCTATTGGAGGAATGCCACGATACCGGCCTACGTGGATACTTCAGCGAAGACAAGACGCTCAAGAAGTTGGTGAAGTATTACTATTGGGACCAGATACAAACCTACATGACAGCTTTCTGCAAATCGTGCGGCACCTGTCAACACCATAAATCTTGTCCCACGAGGCCACCAGGATAACTCCAACCTCTCCCTAACCTAATGAGCACTGAGCCGACATAAGTATGGAATTCATGACGGGATTTCCCACCACTCTCAAGGGCCATGATGTCATCCTCATGGTGGTAAATTTCTTTTGAAATATATTGCACTTCATGCCAATAAAGTGCAATATACTTCAAAAGGTGAACAATAGGTCTGTTTCTAAATCAGATCATGCAGTTACACTACGTGCCATGTTCCATCATTAGCGACAGAGATGGCCACTTCTCTAGCCATTTTTGGCACAAAATCATGACGTGTTATGGCAGCCGCAACAAGCTATCAATGGTGTTCCACCCTCAAACTGAGCGGACCAATCAGGGGCTTGAACAGCTTCTCTGCACTTTATGCAGGCCACATGGCACGGGTATAGCGGCAAAACTACCGACTACCAAACTCGCATACAACACCGCAACTTCCATCGACATGGGAAGAATTCCGTTCTAGGTGGTTTACGGAAAAGTTCCCGCCAAATAGGCAGGCTTCAAAGCCAGAGAAAAAAAATCTTGCATTTGACATCCACCGACGTGATTTCTCCAGCATTAGAAAAGATACACAAAAAAAACTCTTCAAGTAGCTTTGAAGCAAGTAGCGGAACGACATTGCAACAATGACGTGTTCAGTGCTGGCAATTGCATCCCACTTAGCTCGGTGAATCTTAAACTGTGGAGAGACAATTTTGCAAACACCAAACCCAGATAGTTTAGACCATACGAGATCATGCGAATGCTAACCCCTGTCCTTGCTTGACTTTCCCTACCAGACAAGATAGTGATCCACCGTGCCTTCCTCATCAGCAAGCTCGAGCACCACTGGGACCCCAATGAGCGCTTCCCCGGTAGAGAGGTTGCACCTCTGTCTCCTATCCAAGTGGAGAGGGATACGTAGTAAATTAGTAAATAAATTCTTAGACATAGATTTCTTGAAGAAAAAAAAAACTGAGTATCTCGTCAAGTGACACACCTACAATGCTGTGAACAACAGCTAGGAGTCCTACGACAACATCCCAGACGTCGATCATCTGATCGACGTCTACTACCGTTGTCAACAGCCTAAGTCTGCTAACACGCCGAGACGTTGCAGCTAAAAGGGGGAGGATTATTACATATTATGCCAAGCATAACATGGGTGGTTCACAGGGATTAGGTGTGGAGAATTTGATATAACACGCTTGGCATAACAAATAACAATATCCCCCTTTTTAGGCCGGTGACCTCTTGACGCGTTAGCAGACGTAGGCCAGTGACAATGGTAGTAGCCATTGATCATATGATGCATGTCACGGAGGCTATTGTAGGGATCCCAACTGTTGTGTGCAGCGTTGTAGCCATGCCAATTGACCAGATACTTGGTTTTTTCTTCATGGTGTCAATATCCAAAGATGTCTTCAATCACGCAGTCCGTATCCCTTTCCACTTGGATAGGAGGCAAATGTACACTATCGCTATCAGGGAAGCATTCGCTGGGGTCCCGGTGGTGCTTGAGCTCACTAATGTGGAAGACAGGGTGGATCAACATGCTGTCTAGTAGGGAAAGTTGAGAATTCACAGGGGTTGCATTTGCTCACTCTCAAATAGTCCCAACCATCTGGGTTTGAGATTTGCAAAATATTGTCTTTAGATTTTGATATTCGCTGAGCTGAGTAGGATGCAATCGCCAGCACTGAACCTATCATCACTATGATGTTGGTCCGCTGCTTGCTTTTAAGCTGTTTTTTGTCTTTGTGAGCATTTATTCTCTTTCTTTCCAAAAGCTGGGGAAATCCTATCACAGGATGTCAACCGTGGAAATACTGCTCTGGCTTTGAAGTCATGCCAGTATGGTGGGAAGTTTTAAGTAAACCACCTAGAAAAGAAATTTACCCCTTACGGTGGAAGTTACGGAGTTGTATGAGAGTTTGGTGGTTGGTATTTTTGCCACCTAATCCATTCCGTGTGGCCGGCATAAAGTACGGAGAAGTTGTTTGAGCGTCTGATTGGTCTGCTCAGCCAGTTTGAGAATGGAACACATTGACAGCTTGATCTGACTGTCGTAACACATTATGAGTTTTTGCAAAAGATGGCTAGTGAACTGGCCATCTCTGTCACTGATGATGGAACGTGGCACGTTGTGTAGCCACACGATCTGATTAAGAAAAAGATGTACTGTTCCCTCTGAGCTTACGTGGGCCATTATTGAGAAGAAGTACAATAGTTTTTAAATCCTGTCCACCACAACAAGGATGGCATCATGGCCCACGAGGGTGACAGACAAACCCGTCACAAAGTCCATCCTGATGTCGACTCGGCACTGTTGGGACAGGGAGAGGTTGGAGTTATCCTGGTGGCCTTGTCTGACGAGATTATTGCCATTGACAGGTGTCGTANATATATAGAAAGCTGCCACGTCAGTCACCATCTTGTCCCACCAGTACTTCTTTGCCAGATTCTTCAGCGTCTTGTCCTTACCAAAGTGTCCCTGAGGACCGGTGTCGTGACACTTCTCAAATAGAATCTGCCAGAATTACTTGTTTGGTGGTGCGCCAACCTGGCGAGAGAATGAGCGTCGCCCGTAAGGGTCACCGAACTAGAACTTGGTTTTATCAAACACGCCAAACTCCTCGTAACCATTTACACACAGCCTCAAGGGCTACATGTCTCATTCGACAAGTAGCGCGTTGATCTCGGCCATCAAGTCTGGTGGCTGACTCAGAGTATCCGCTGGATTTATTTTTTGAGGTTGGTACTCTATGTCGTAGTCAAAGTTGGACTCAAGGAACTCCATCCATTGAGTTTGTTGATGGCTCAGATTTTCTTGAGACTTGAGATATTTGATCGCACCATGGCTGGTGCCAATGACGTATCACTGGCATTCAAAGTAATACCGCCACGTTTTGAATGTGTGCACAGCTGTGAGCATCTCCTTTTTGTACACCGCATGGTTGAGTCCCGGTCCGTGCAGTTTTTGCGACATGTACGCGACCGGTTGTTCTCCACTGTCGTTATCTTGGAGGAGAACGACCATGATTGCTTGATCACATGTGTTAGTAGCTATGATATAGTCTACCATTGGATCCACCAATTGTAGGGCTTACACCGAGGTNCGGGTCCATGGTGCTCCGTCCGCCACCGATGATGTGGCCCAGAAACTCGACCAAACAGCGACTGCAGTTAGATTACAAGACAATCCATAACATTTCTCTCCTTGTCAAATCTCAATAACGTTTTGGAGATATCCATTATGCTTCTCTGGGGTGCGTCTGTACACCAAGATGTCGTTCAGATATACAATGACAAAGTCATCAAAGTACAAGAAAGAAATTGTTTTTGGCCACAATGAATTTTGAAGGGGCATTTGTTAGTCTAACCGGCATGACCATGAACTCAAAGTGTCCGTATCTCATGCAGAATGCAGAATGCTTTCTCCTTGATGTCCTTACAAGATACACATATCTTATGGTATTCACTGTGTAGGTCAGTTTTGGTGAAACTTCTTGTCCTACGGAGTTGCTAGAAAATTCTGTCTTCTCGTGCAAGGCGGTAGCAGTTCTTGATACTGATTTCATTCAATGCTTGGTAGTCAATGCACATATGCATCTCCTGTTGTTATTTGAATGCCCCTTGGCCACTAGTCTCCAGAATTGGCGAGTAGTGGACGGACCAGGCATGCACTGCTCATGTGGAGCAAGTCCCCTGGGTCCGGTCCAACAGACCAGGCATGCACTGTCCTTGTTCAAGGATAAGTCCCCTGGGTTTTTCTGATGATGGCTATTCAGATTGTCAATCTGACCGTACCGATGGAAAGAGCAGGTGTCAAACTGTCAGCTGTCCAAGTTTCGGGCTGATCCAACGGTCGGATTGGAAGATGCAAGATGTGCCTTGGATCAGGGGATGTCTTCCCTGATTGAGGGGATGACCTCCTTAATTTAAGGAGTGACATCGGCCGAGG
Source organism: Penium margaritaceum (assembly GCA_023375785.1). Taxonomy (NCBI): domain Eukaryota; kingdom Viridiplantae; phylum Streptophyta; class Zygnematophyceae; order Desmidiales; family Peniaceae; genus Penium; species Penium margaritaceum. The sequence goes on from SZWC01002290.1 coordinate 91,566, forward strand.
CGCGCGCGCTTCGGGTTAGCCGAGGCGCGTGCGCTTCGGCTGCCAAAGGCACTCCTTAGCTATTTATGCCTTGTACTTGCCATTGTCTCAACTACTCCTTCACTTGATGTCTCTTGTTTGAGCTGTGCGCTTGAGACTGAGCTTGATATGAACTGCTAAGGTGGTTGTAATCTTGCTCGTGTGAGAGTGCTGACTTAATTTGTTGGGCTCTCACACCAAGGAAGAAGAAGGCTTAGAGGGCGGGAGCCCCTAAGACCTTGAGCGAAAGCACCTGGGTAGCTAGGTCTCACCAGAGGCATAGTTAATTCCTTGGGGGTGATCGTGATCCTTGGGTGAAATTCCCTTGGACGGTCGGCAGTTGCCATTGTGTCGGCGCTGTTTTCTAGACCGGAGCCTCAGGCCACGTGACTCAGGAATAACA